>JANHGB010037597.1:0-17192 GCA_026283785.1 Coracopsis vasa
GTGTCATCGGCAAACTTGCTGAGGGCGCACTCAATCCCACTGTCCATGTCACCAACAAAGATGTTGAACAAGACCAGCCCCAACACCGATCCCTGAGGGACACCACTTGTTACTGGTCTCCAGCTGGACATTGAGCCACTGACCACAACTCTTTGCATGCAGCCAGCCAGCCAATTCTTTATCCACTGAGTGGCCCACCTATCAAATTGATGTCTCTCCAATTTAGAGACAAGGATGTTGTGTGGCTCAGTGTCAAATCCAGAAGTTTGACTGAACAGCAGGAAATACAAAAGCCCACAAGCTTATTATTTATTCTGTAGAAGTGACTGGAGGCAAGAGGAGGCAGTCACACTGTTTAGTTAATGAAATATGCACTTTAGGGAGATTTTAGATGCTTAAATTCAGAAGACCCACTTGGGAGCTTTCAAATGCCTGAGGTGTCCAATGTTGAATGCCTAGACACTACAGGTAAAGGTGGCTTTGGAAACTGTTTCACAGGTTAACCAACCTAAGATGATGCAAGAAGAAAGTCTTACTCCTTCAGACCTCTACTCCGCTCCTTTGTTACTGAGGCTGGAAAGCCAAGGACCTCAGGAGTCCATAACCATTCCGCTTGTCCTGCGAGGTAGATGGGTCAAACCATTTATTCCATAGGTTCACTGTGACAAATACAGGATAGAATCACAGAATCATTTAGGTTGGAAGAGACATTTAAGATTATCGAGTCTACCCATTAAGCTAGCACTGCCAAATCCATCACTAAACCATATCCCTAAAGTGACACATCTGCAAGTGTTTTAAACACCTCCAAGGATGGTAACTCAGCCACTTCCCTGGCAGCCTGTTCCAATGCCTGACAACCCTTTAGCTGAAGACATTTTTCCTAATATCCAGTCTAAACCTCCCCTGATGCTGCACAGCATACCAAAACCCACTTTAATCTGGCACTATGTCTCCTACATCAAGACAGACACACTCTGTGTGTGCTCATCCAGGAGAATCAGATCACTCCTCAAACACCTCAGCACAGAGAGGGACTCCATCAGCTTAACAGACTGATTAAATGAACAAAACCTTGGATCAGATACATGATCACTGCAGCAGGCTAAAATACAGTCTCCCAGACTCAAAGCAAGGGAATGCTCATGAACACATCTGTTGAGGGAAAAACATATCTCACTGTTCCATATGCTTTTACATTTGGACAAGTTATTCCAGTCGGGGGTTGGGGGGAGAGAACAAAAAATAATATTAAAAATGTTGGGTTTTGAAAAAGTTCAAACAAAGCCCAGCTACTGCTTTCTATACCACAGTTTCATAAAAGCCTTTCAGGCAGATGCTAACATACAGCTGTGCATTCAACAGCCACAGAAATGCTGCGAACAAGAACCAGTTAGTTCAGAGCACGGTTATGGCAAAAGGTGCTGGCGCAGCTTCCTCAGCCACTGCTGACAATGCTGTTTTGTTCTTCCATAAAGCTGTTTTGTTTAGGGCCCTCTTTGAAAATTCCATGACGACACACGTGCGAAGCACCAGCATGGACACATGCGCTCCTGCAGGATTGTTTTCACCACAGTTAATATTCCACCCCTCAAGACCTCCTCAACCACAGTCTGTTCCATATGCTCATTACTTCATGAGCAGGGATATACAGTCCTGTCCACACACAGTTTCTGTCTGCCTGTCCCCACTCCCCCCAAAAGTCATGAAGTGCTTCTGTGGCAGCTGCTTTTCATGAATTTTGGAGCTGGCGTTGAAGGCAGCTGCAATGATGGGGCTCGCACAACCTTTGTAACCTATATCCACCTCTCTAAATCAAATGAGATAGTGGTCCTGATGACACAAAATCACAGCTCGATGCGCACTACTATTACAAAAGCATTTAGCGGCATAATAATGCAGAAACTCAGCACAAAAGAAAAAAAAAAAAAGGAACACCTGAGTATTAATGACAGCTAAATAAAACCTCCCGTTTTCCTCAGCAAAACAGCACTCGACTCACATTATCTAGAAACCAACAGCTTGCTTGTTGCTCTGTGCAAACCCTACTTACAAAGTAAGAAAAACTGACCCACATCTGAACTGTCTCAATAATCAGCGGTGCATAAGAAAAAGGCTTGCAAAGTAACACCATTAACCCAGTGTATCATCTTCTGTGGAGAAGTTCTCTTAAGGCAATTTTTCTTTTTCAGGGGCTAATGCTGAACTTTTTCTTCTTGCCTACAGCATCCACTCGGAGTAAAGCTGGTTACTCAATTCTCCCGTCCAGAGCAATCCTCCCCCATGAAAAAAAAAACAAAACCCCACAGCTTCCACCTCAAAAATACATATCATAAACTATCAGTTTCCTATTGAGAAACATATTAGGAGACACTGTAAAGATGTTACTTGTCAGGCATTCAAAAACCAAACCTAGATGGGTGGTCCATGGTGCAAGGTGCTCTGCTGCAAAAAAGAAAGCCATACAAGGAAGCCTGCACCAAAACTTCATGACCAAATCAAGATGCTCCACCTACACATCCATGCCTTCCTCCTACTGTCAGTGACTTGAAAGGTCTCTTCTAGTATTTTAACCCCTTACTTTTACTATAATCATTGAGTATCCAACTGCAGTTTTGTTTTGCTATCCAGTCTCATTTAAAAAAATCTTCCAGAATAGTTAATAGTCTGGTTAAGAATCACATCATGTAACTCCATATAGATGGAGCTTATACACACACCATATCTATACCAGCATATACACACCAGATAGTCATCATTGGTCACAAATTAGCACTGGCTATCACAGATATTTTAAGGCCCCCATCATCATGCTACCTAAATCAAAAAGATAGATAGCAAGAGAATTGCTCTGCAATTTCCCACAAGAATATTCCTTTATCTGGCAATGCCACTTGCAGCACAGTTCATCAGAAACCAGTCCAGTGTTCTACTGAAAAGAAGTCAAAAACTAAGTGACAAAGTATGTCAGGGAGAGATGGTGCTGGAGGTCTGCAAGGCCAAACTGAGGTATCTTGGGCAAGTAATGACCTGATTTGTTAGAAATGGGTATAGTTTCCTCTGCAGCACTAGTAGCAGGAACAGGCAGGTGGGCCAGGCTAGGCAGAAGAAGAAAGAGGCAGAAAGCCAAGGTAAGCCTGAAGCAAATTAAATATCAGAAGGCAGCATGTTCCTTTGAGACTGCTTGGTTGCTCTTTTGGCAGAGGAGGAAAGCAAGCCATTAAAGAGGCAGAATACACCCGTGTCGACTTCATTTGCAGCACTAATTGCCATGCACGTGCGCTAATTGCCCTCACATGAAGTGCAAGAGAGCAGGCACTACTTGAATCCCATGCAGTAGGTGAGGCTTCCAAAGTAATGCTTGTTGGATCATGCTCTCACCACAACCTCCACTTGTACCAAAGCAAAATGCAGAGAATTGGGGCAGTGTCCTTTATTAAAAATGTTATCCATCACAGTTTATTTAGAGACCAAAGAAGAAACTTTCAACCAGACTGCTAGAGACATTCCAGGCATTAACAAAGTTTGGAGCCTCTTACCAAGATAAGAGGAGGTAACAGCCACTAAAACAAACTGTTCTCTGGTGTCACGTTGGAGCAATGGAGATCTCTGCAGCTGCAGGTAACTTATGCACTATCTCTCCTTTTGTCAGTAAGCGCACCAGAAAAATCAGCACCAGCAGGCAGCAGGAACACAGAGGTGCACTGCCTGGGGCCTTCTCCTGTGGCTGCTCATATCATTGAGGAGGTGAAAACAAGAGACGAAAGGTGGGCTGTGGCAGGCGGAAAGACCATGCTTGGCCATCTTCTCTCCTGTTATATTAGGAGTTTCCTGGAAATACAGCTTTATACCCTTCCCTCCTGCAAAGTCTGAAAGCAGCATATGTCCCTATCAGGATGATGTCCTTAACATCCTTCAGCTGAATCTGTGTTTGCTCCTAGCTCCTTGACATCTAATTGGATGATACCCACCCCTCTGATCTGCCAGCTCAGGTGCATATGTGCACCTCCCAGACTATTTTAGTTCATACAAATAGACTAACTTTGCTGGAACCGAGAAAAATAAATTTCAGTTACTGAGTTTGACAGTCTCTTTGGCAGGTATTGCTGCTAGAGAAAACCAAAGCCTTAATAATCCATTATCACATGAGTAAGAGGAGGAAAATACACCTCTTACTAATTATTTTTTGCAGTATTTCTTCTCAAGGGTTTGGGTTTTTTTTTTTTTCACAGGACTACAAAGGAGTTGGGCTGGGCAGAGAGACAGGAGACACTGCAGACATCTTCCACCAGCATCTCTCTGAAAAATGTGCACTGCAGGGTGCCTAGTACAAGACAGATGCCTTTCAGTAGAGTGAGGATTGATCAGTGTAAATCAGCCACTATTGTTCTACACCAGCTGTCCCTTCATACAGAAAAGCCCTGAGGGAAGTTAAAGGCACCTTGCAAGCAGCCATAGGGAAGAAGGTATTTTTGGTGATAGGCAGAACGCATTTAGATTCCAACTCATTTGTTGTGGTGCCAAATAAAAACTAGACAAGGCAGCAAGGATTTAGGGTAAGGTTTGAACAGAGGTAAGATTCCTGTTAGATCTGGATAGGACAAGGAATAGCAGAGGGAGAAGGAGGCATCCTGACCACTAGGAGTCAAAAGTTAACTCAGTCCATGAAATGGCAGCTCTGCTTAAGGCCGCTGTTAGTGCAGAAGGCACCTTTTGGGTTTTCTCGCTCCTTACTGAAAGGAAATCAACTCTTTTCGCCCACTCTGCCCAGTCGTAAACACTAAGTTTCTACCAGCAAACCAATGTTACAATGTCACCCATTTGAACGGAGCACAATATTTCTCCAATAATCTTCAGCAGGAGGTTTGGTCAGTGGAAAGCTGTCAGCACCTTTCCCCATTAAGTTTTACTTATAGTGTATATACTTGTGTTGCAGAAATGCACTGGCTAAATAGAGGCCAGGCTCTGAAAGCATATCATTTATCTGCAAAGGATGAGTCGTGAGCCATTGCAGCAGTCCCTAGCACAGAAGCAGTGCTTCTCCGTACAAGGAGACACTTGTGACCAGGCTCCAGAGAAACAGCTCTGGTAACAGTGCCAAGGTCTGGTTAAATGTGACAGATAAGCTCCTCTCTTGACTCTGTCCCTATCACAACCAGCCCAAGCCTTTGCTAAGGGGGTAAGCACACAGCATGGAAGGTGATATTATCTCTTCTAACAGAAAATGGCATATATAGGCAATGCACTAATAATATAAAGTACTAATAACTTACAGAAGCTACAGTCTTACCCTGGAGATATTACAGTAAAGATTTGTTTGTTCATTAAAGTTAATAAAAATAAATTGAAGTAAATTATTTAGTTTTTTTCAATTGTGTGAACTTGAAGTGTGTGAGCACTCCTTCTAACAAGCATGACTTTATTTAGTTTGCATTCCCTCTGGAAGTGAACTAAATTAACCATGTCCATTTGTATCTAAAATAAAAGAGTAAGGTGATTTCAGCAATGGACTACAGTCTTCATTTAGTGGGCTCTATATTGTGGTTTGACTAATCAACCCAGGGTTACCTTTCTTAGATAACATTACTTGGACAAATCTTTACAGTCATGACTACAGCCAGATACTCATTATCTACATTATGGAAGAAGGAAAACAAAAAAAAAATAAGTGCAGTCTCTTAACTTTCTCTAGTGAGAGATGAAAATATTTTCAGGAAATAGTTCCTCAGGTATTTGTTCACAGTCATTTGGACCACAGCTGGAGAAAACATACACTTTAAAGAGCCTCCAGAGCAGCTCTGGAGTGTTAACAAGCTCACTCAGTACACCTATCCTAACAGTTGAGAAAGACTAGGCACTGAAAGGGAAGTCACCTGAGAAAGGACACAATCTCCAATTCTATTGCTTGTACTGCAGTGCTTTCAAGAAGAACTCATTCAGATTTGAGACCCAGCTGTCACACAAATATACTGTTTGTGACAAATAGAGAGCTGCAGGCTTTGGGTGGGAACTAGAGATAGGTGAGAGAAGGAAACCAGAAGCCAGTTTCAGCTAAGAGAGCTGTAGTCATGAATATCACATTTTTACTATCTTATGTACACCTAAGGCTCTGCTTACTTGTTGGTTAAAAAAACCCCAACAAACAAACAACAAAACAAGACAGTACATCAGTACCTTTGTGACCCCAAAGAGCACATATACAAAGGAGGGTGTTTTTCAGATGGATCTGTGATTAGTACCTGTCACAAACTGTTTAGGCTGACATGGTCTTGTCTTGGTTTGGTGGGATGGTATAGCTGACCTCTGGAAGTATCCTTCAACTGTACCATCTCTGGTTGTGTAGCTTTCAAAAGTTATCAGTGCATCTATTATATCAAAGGTCTGATGCTAGTTTCGGCACATCAAAACAACTAAGAAGGTACAAGCCAGAGCTGTATTCCCTCATTCTTATGGCTTGTCAACAGCCTTGCAAATTTCTCAGATATGATAGTAAACCCCATGTATACACAGCAGTTATTTGGTGATGTACTGCTAAAAAGTCCGGAATAGAAATGGAGCAAAGAAAAATGCCATATTCAACATCAATTACAAAGGCAAAAACATAATTACCCAGTCAGAAATCTGGGCATGATACCAGAGCCCCTTCACAAACTAACAGGACCATTTTTGTTATGTTTTAAGTAGATGTGGCCACCTTGAGCAGGAAATGCTCCCGCTATCTTCCATCACAGGGTGTTACAATCCTGTCTTACTAAGAGGGGAAACGGAAAAAGGTACTGGTTCAGTCCACCTTCAGTTCAGAAATCACTGCAGATTGCTTTTTCAACTGACAAATACTGTACAATTCAGCATTTAATTTTTTTTTTTCCTCCATACCCTGAAAACAGAAGAAATCAAAAGAAGAATTGTTGAACAAGTAGTGTTAAACAAGCTCAGTCATCCTTCCTGGCCTCAAGACCCAGAGTTCACCACACAACAGCAGTTCCCACACTAGTAACCTATTTCATGTTTAATGGTTTGAAAGACTGCAAGTTATCTTTTAGCATGAGTGAGAGTGACATTTTAATTACACAGTCACCCACCACACTGTAGAGTAACCTCCTTTCTTAGTATCACAGAGCATTTCTTCCTGTCCTCTATGAGATTACTAGTAACGACCTGCCCAAGTAAAAAAAAATCCCATGCAGTTGGAAACATCTCCATTAATAACATATCCCATGGCCACCCATTTGTACAATTCTGTGCATAAATGCCCACACATTAAGCAGGAATACACACAAAGCTGCCGTTGGGTACCTCCCAGCAAACGGAAAGAGTTCATCACTCAGCAAGCATGTCTAAGTAGCTCTGTCATCTGTGGGCTGACCAGCAAACTACTGTTTTTAGAAATACTGATTTGAGTAGTCCCTTACCACATTGCTAGCTCTAAGAATTCAGTTTTCAGAGTCTGAAGGACACAAAGATCAGTGTTTATAGCATTTAGTCTAGAGCAGGGAATAAAGGGAAGAAGTCATGGCTTTTTCTGGAAGGGAAAATACAGTCAGGGAACTGTCTGCATTAGCAATGTTTTGTGACAGATTCTTGCAAGCAATGTCATAGCCTTTTCTTTTGACTGTGAAGTGAAACAGTGTTTTACACAAGCTGCAAACACACTTAAGGAATAAACAGTTTGCATAAGTTGATGCTTTGAGAGATCAATTTCTAATGGGGGATGGGGGACAGGGAGAGAAAAAAAGAGAAAACACAAACCTTTTTTCATTTATATTCCCCCTCTGTTGCATCAGCACACTCCTTTTTTTACTGTCTGCAAAGATGTGCTCTGATACTAGTGGAATGTGTATGTAAAATTTGCAGAGCAGCTTTAGTCCCCAACTCAATCTCCCAAAAGCAAAGTTTCCCAGGAAAAGGGAAGATGATAGCCAAGCACAGCAGTACCACAAAGGCCCAATTCACAGTAAAAATTTTTATGGGTCTTGCATGGATGTGTAAAACTCTTCATGAAAAGTAAAGGAAGTTTAATATTTAATCTGAAAACTCAACGCTCAAACTGCAGAAGAAGCAGTTTAGCTAGAGGAGTTAAAAACAAAATCAGGGTAAGACTGAGGGTGCTTTAAAATATACTTCTCTTCTGATATTTGTGCTGCAATGAAGCAGGAGAAGCCACAAATGATGACCATGCAGTGCACGCTGGATTTGCTCAACACTGATACCACAGACAGTCTGGATAACATCTTAAACACATAAACATGATTTGTGTTCATGCTATCTGGAGAAGAGAATAAGGATACATCACAATTGCATTAATGACTTATAAATATGAAGAAAAAAGTATATAAAGATATTTTATTTGCAGAACAAAGCCTGACAATACAATGAAACTTTTTATAGTGCATGCTGTAACAAAAATCCTACTCAGTATCAGTGAGGCCAGCCTGGCACTAGAAGCAATACTGTTTGCGATGCCAACTCTGTCCATGAATTCTTAAACTGTGGGGTCTGTTACCACATGTAAATTCATCATCACTGTGGTGCAAAAATTACTATCTCTGGCTGAAGCATTTCACAAGCTTGACTAACTACCAGGCTTCTGCTGGGATAAGGACTTTCTGCATGTTCAAATTCAAGGTGGAAAGCAGAAGGCAAGAGCTTTAAATTGTGTTCAGTCCATTTCTCCAAGTGTCAGAAGATGACCATTGCATGCTAAATTCTCCTGCAGATCTGTTAAACGATGCCACTCCTGTACCTCCCAGCAATGAACCTGGAAGACTTTTCACCATCATAAACTATCAAGTTTACCTTAGCTGCAAGTCCTAAAAAGCATTTCGACTCTTGCCTCAGCCTGACAGTCATTTTTTGTGTGATCTTATTAAGTACTAGAAACTTCAAACTTTCCTATGATAAGGTGAGAACGTTTCGGAGCTCAGGAGACAAACATTAAAATTCTTGTCTTTTTCGCACACCCCCTCATAGCTAAATTATCCTTTTTAATATCTTTGGGGTTGTGTTTTTTCATTCACATGAGATTTCCCCTTGGTTTTTTTATGTAGCCTGAGGACTCCATAATAATGAATCAAATTAAGTTTCTGGCAGCAGCAGAATACATCTCAGGTAAAGACAAAAATTTTTTTAAAGTATCATCACTGTCAAAACAAAACAAAAAGAAGAAAGAGCATCCTTTGGATGCAAGATATCACAAGTTCAGATCACCAGGCTAGACTTCACAAGGAGGGAAGGAACTAACACCGAGTATATCCCACATCAAAACACAGGACCAGCAGGAGATGAAAAAGTCACACAGCAGTTACACAAGAACCCACTCACTTCCCAGAAGCCATTCCCTGCACACACTTTGCAACTGTCCTACCCCTCTGGGCCATACAAAAAAACAAAAATGTAGCACATTTTGAAATCATGTAGCAGCTGGAAGGCTCGGAGAGACTCTGGTGCATTCCAGCTCCCTCTGCGCTGCCTTTTCTGGGTACCTGAGCAAGGTGCCATGTAAATCCTACAGTATAAGACAGACGGGAAGATAAAGCTTGCCCAAGGCTAGTGAAACCTGGAGCCCTGTCTTCTACCTCCCCAAACAAAAGTGGGTATTTTCTCTGAACCGCACCCACCTGCGCAAGAAAGAAAAAATAAAATAAAATAAAATAAAATAAAATTAAATAATAAATAAAAAGACAAGAACTTTTCAAAGCACGTGTTCTCAGAAGCTAGCATCAGCTACAGGGTGAACCACTTTACTACACACATGGAAGCTGCTGTTAAAATCATTTCAGTTTTTACCTCTCGGTGTTTCAGCTGCTGCTAGAGATTTTTCATTACCTCTTCTGCCAAGACAGAAGGAAAGTTCTTTTAGTTTGATTAGAAAAGGAGAGTAATATCCACTAAGTACTAAAATATGAAGACAAAACCAGCTATTCCCAGCAGACTGTAACTATTCCAACTACCGCAAATGGCTAAGAAGTTAGCAATCGTTTCAATTTTCTTAAAAGACAGAGAGGGGAGTATGGTGCATGACTGAAAGATTAGCTAATCAAACATAAACTGAATGCATTTGCAGAACAGTCTGGTGCCCAAAGTTCACATTCCAGCTGGGCAGAGTCCCAGTCCTCTTCCACCCCGGACCTTGGCAGCACTGTCCAAGCAACAGCAAACTTGGAGCAGAAGGGCATTTAGTAAGTGCTGAGCCAATTCAGGCTCTGAGAGGGCACGACCAGTTCCATCAAGCCTTTAGCACAAGGATAATCAACATTTTGTTTTCAGTGTCATTCAGGTTTATAAATCATCTGAATGCTGTTAGTCATAGGAGACTATGTAATATAAGATGTCCTGCTTTGCACAGGTCTCTGACAGAGGATTGGGGTCACATTGATGTCAAACCAAGTAATTTAGCCCAGGACATTGAAGGACATGTCACAAGTGCTTTGTAGGATTAGGGCATGGAAAGCTATCCTTCTGCCTCACGCATCTCAATGAATCTCAACTTTTGCTGAAATATCTGCCCCCTCCAGAAATAAGCAGAACTAACATACCCTGCCTTTTCAAGTGTGTCATAAAAAATGCATAGAAGGACAAGCCTTTTGCTGGAATTAGTGCATCTGGCAGAGCAATGCACCTAAATCATCCCCATTAGGTTTCATCTTCAGTTCACTGATTTCCAACCCAGCTATATGACTGCAATTGCTACCACAAGGCTGAGAGAAATTAGTCAAATGGGTCAGTTTACCGAGACAATGAACCTATTAAGAACCCAGGAATGCGAAGAAATCAGATGCACAGCACTTAAACACTATTACACTAACCTTTTTTTATACCAGGAAATATTACAGTGAAATATCAAACTAATGCAGGGTGGTGGGAAGGAGGATAAAGCAAGGGAAGGAGATCAGAAGGTGGCCAGATCGTAGAATAATTTAGGAGATAAAAAAAACAGATGCACCTTTCTAAACCTCAACAAACACATGCATTCCCAAGAGATATAGACAATATTCCTACTAAGGACTAATTGATATACAATACCTCAGGGATATAATTAATTGTCTCTTTTACAGAATTACACTAGGGAGGCAACTATCAACACAACAGTTACTGAATATTTCAGGTTGGCATTTGTTCCCCATCCCCCAGACACAAGACTGCAAATCATCAATTTTTACTAACTTCAGTCAAACTGCTACTTGGGCAGATTTCTCAGTTAGCAGTACGGGAGCACATATTACTATACAAGAGCTCTACTGATATCAATGTTTATTCAGAACAGAACATTAAGCACTGTTTGAGGCACACGGTATCTGGTCCCATGTGGCCGAGTGCCCCAAAATCACATCCTAAATGAACATTACTTAAATTTATTT
Source organism: Coracopsis vasa (assembly GCA_026283785.1). Taxonomy (NCBI): domain Eukaryota; kingdom Metazoa; phylum Chordata; class Aves; order Psittaciformes; family Psittacidae; genus Coracopsis; species Coracopsis vasa. The sequence goes on from JANHGB010037597.1 coordinate 11,358, forward strand.
TCCAGGTGGACAAATGTAAGATAGGCAACAAACAACCCTGAAAAAAGTGACACACAGATCTATCTGCATTTCAGGTGAAATCTTCTTTATTTCTAACATCATCTTTATTTTGTTATGAATAAAGACCATTTGAAGACAATGAAAGTGCAATACAGTGACTTGAATAATGCACCTCTGAAAACCTGTTAGTCTCAAAATCCGTTCATCACCTACGTATCTTAAGCACTGAGGCTCAGATGGAACATACAGTCCTACTCCTGCTATATGACTAGCTTCTCACTGAATGCCATTTAAATTGCATCTAAAAAGCATCTTTAAAAGCTGCTAAATGATATCCACAAGATTCAAGTCAACATCCTATTGCAGTAATAAGTTGTTTTTAGCCCTGCTGAAGTGACAGTTTATTTAGGGAAAGCAAAAAGAGCCTGCCCAGGTTTTCATACCAACATCTTCCAAGAAATAGTTAAACTGAAATGCTACACTTTTGGGAGTGCTACCATGCAGCTGCAGATCAATCATGTACCATTAACGTGGACAGACAGGGAGAAAAGCCAGTCTTCACGCAGTTCTCAGATATAAAGGATGAGGAGTACTAATGTAATGTCATGATGGAGCCATATAGAAAGGGAGCAAGCAAGAAGCTCAACATCAGGAGCCTTGAATCATAAAAAAGAGCCATGTGCTGGGATAGCTGTTCAGAACTGTGCTATCAGAGATCTTTTGCAGAAGGTTTGCAGCAGTATTTGGGGAGGAAAGAGATCACAGCATTTCAGTTTCTCTTTCAATAAGGTTATTAACACAAGGCAAAAAAAAAAAAAAAAAGTATTTATTTTCCCAAATTTTCTATTTTCATGGTACCTTAACAGTCACCCACTCACACAGAGTTAATAAACTACAAAGGCTTAACTGCATCTTTGAACAAGTAACCTTAGAAAATTAGAATAAAACAGGTTTGGATGGGAAACCAGGAGTAAATCTAACCTCAGTCCAGGGTTTTGTTTGATGTTTGTATATGGCATTCTTATCCCTTACCCCTGGTCCTCACCCACTCCCACGCACAATCCCCATCCCTTTTTAAGGCTGATTAAGAGCCCAGTAACTCTGTTGTGAAACTCCCTGCCCCTTAGCCCCTAGTCTTACAAAAATGCCAGTGCTTACTCAAGACTATCTGCACTGAGGGCAGCTAGTCTACTCACATGACTTCAGTTAAGCATCTGCAACCCACTGGAAGTTCTTGCCATGTGTCTGTACAAGTTAGTGGGTTAGCTAAGTAGTTTGTTTCATCTTAACATCTTTATTGTGAATGCAAGACAGTTTATTGATAAATAGTATGTATCTTTTTCAGTTAAGTATTAGATAGTCTAATTCATGCATAAAATGTTTCTTTATATGCATCCTGGAGATGAATGTATTTTCAGAGCCAGAAAGTATATCAAAACCAACACATGGAAAAGGCTAGCCTAAAAAGAGACATACACACAAAGAAAGACATAGACTTTCGTGCATTGAAACATAATGGCAATCCAAACTGTCCCAGAATAACACAAAGACACAAACCTGAAGACAAATGCAGCCATCTTCTCCCCAATAAACCCAAAAGCAGTCCCTGTAGGATTAACTGATCATAGGTACACAAAACAACCCTTCAAGAAATCAAGATTTGTAGTTGGTAGAGTGTCATACATTAAATGTGCTCTGTTTCCAACAGCAAGCTTTGGATGCGAGGCAATTCTCAAACATATGATTTCTTTTTCTTCCCTCCCTCATTACTGGATAACTTCCAACTATAATGCAGTGATTTGTATTAATTAGCATTTTTGTTCCAATCAAAAATCAATTCAAGAAGCCAAGGTCATTGCCTCTACCTGATCAGATTTGCAGAAGTACCAAATATACCTGCTGCTTTTGCTAGGGGTGCTCAGGGCACTCTTTCAAAAGACCAACTCCAGACTGCTCCAGGTAGCAAACACCTAGCTAAGACTGAAAATCATAGCTACCTTTACTTCTGTCACCTTACTGATGCAGAAAGAGTGGACTGCCTTAACCCTTTCATGAAGCCTTTCTCCCCAAAGGGACCTACAACTAAGAATTTCAGTCTCTTGAGACAGAGAAGCAGCAAAGTTTTTAACAGGCTTCTGAGCCTCATAAAAGTACTCAGAAGTCTACACAAGAGTCACCCAGCTTTGAATGTTAGTGCATCATAACAAGAGTATATGATTTTTCCTGACTTGGAAACAACTGGGTGAAGATTAAAAGAAGAAAGCCTGCACAAAGAACTACCTGTGTAAGTATTGAGAAAAGGGTATACACATCCTAACCAGCCTTTCTTCTGTGACTGCCGTGGATAACAAACCATCTGGTCATGTAGTCACAAATACATTCACATCCACTCCTGCTCCACAAACCCCAGGCTGATGTGACTGTCAGTGTGAAGTCACTGAAAACAACTTAACCCCCTCTTCTCAATTTATCTGGTTTTCATCTGCCTTTATCCTTAGTTTAAGGGAGGAAACCAGGGCTTGATTGCATCAGTGGGATAGAGCTGAACACAACAGATTTCCACGGCAACGAGATACAGCCCCAGTGAGGAAGGCCTGTGAATAGCTGTGAGGCGATGTGCTCGGCAGGCATAGATTTTTCTATCAGGCAGCCAGAGATAGCAGCTCATGTTCATACGCAAATGTGCAAGGAATCTCATTCTTGGCCTTGTACAACCCCACTGAATTCAGCAAGAGCTACGCCAATGTAGACCACAGCAAGAGAGAGATCAGCATTTGGTGTTAGTAGGAAAAATAAATGGCAATATGGAGAGACACTCAGCCTTTGAAAAAATAGGAGAGAATACTCTTAAGATATTCATTAACTGAACATTTATTGTCAAATTACAGCAGGACCCAGTGCTACTACGAAAGGGAAAGCAACCGCATAATGCACAGATTTGTGCATACTATGCCATCACCTACTGCCCGTGCTTTTACCTTTGACAAGTGCACATTTATAAACAAGTCCAACCTCCTACAAAAAACCCTGCTGCATTTGGAAAGAGAGGGAACTGTAACTATCCCAAATTCTTTACCGAGTCAATCATTTGGCCTTTGTGATTTAGGCTCCTTCCCACTACAATACAGTTATCACACTTTCCAGCATAACGATATTTCATGCACTTGTTAGTATCCTCCAACTTTGCTTGTAACAGATTTATAAGTCTTCTGGGCATAATCATGATGAGCTTTGCTTTCATACATAAGAAAACATCCTCAAATACACTGAATTCAGTAGGACAAGTCACAGTTTGTAAAGTTAAGAGCACGCACAAGGCTTTGCAGGACAAGGAGGAGCTAATGCCATTAGCAAACTTCCAAGTCAGGCAGAAAAACAGCAACTGTCCTGCTCACAGCGTATGCTCGGCTGGAAGTGTACAAAAAGCCATTTATATCAAGCCTAAGAAAAATATGCCATGTATTGTTTATAAAAATATCTGTAATGAACTAAGAACAAAGCCAGAAGCTATCCAAGCAGGCTTAACTGGGCAGAGGGGAGAAAAGAGTAATTTCATGAGCTATTTTGTAGAGCAGAGCAGTGACAGCCCCGTCTCAATGAAGTTTTATTTAAGCCCTGCAACTTTTCCTGATCCTGCATTAGGTAAAGTTTAAACCAACTCAGAAGACTCAAGGCAGGCATTGTAAGTACAAAACTTTATTTTGTATTAGTGATAGGACTGATTTTAATAAACCATCCCAGTTACATACAAGCATCAGGGCTGACTTTGGAGAAGGCTTATAATTGTTCCAAGCCTTGTTCAACAGAAGATTGATGATTAACACATAGCTACAACATTTTAAGTCAACGGTTTCCTGATTCCCAAGGTGTCTGGTAAGCTTAAAGCACATGTGCCCCAAGGCTGCTTGCCTCACTTGACGAGTGGCGCCTTGTATTGCTGCTGTTTGTACAGATATGGTAATTAAAAATTGCACTGTAATGCATTCAATAATAGTCTTATTGTTCCTGTGAACTGAACTGCTTCAGTTAAATATGATATCACAGCTAAATAATAATCTGCATTTATACTTTTTTTTTTTTTTTGGCTGTATATGAACTCTGGGTATCTTCACTGTAGATATTTCCAGCAAAACACCTTCCTGCTAAACCAAAAGCTTACTGAACATTCCCAGGGAGTATGCTCTCTGACACCTAAGCAAGCACTGTGCTGACACCAAACCCAGACTCAGAAGCAGCACAAAGGATAACCTCTAGCTAATAAAAATAGCAAGACTTTCCTCACATTTCTCAGTAACATGGCAGCACACACGGATACCATTCCACAGGTGTGCTTAGTGTAGAGCTGTTTATATTAAATACAACTGAAGGGCATTAGCAGGGCTAGCCGACAGCGCTGGAGCAGCGGTCACAGGAAACCAGTGAGGCACATTTCTTAAACATGTAGAGCCTTAATGGAAAGCAGCAATGAAGAAACAACACCGCTATTAAAAAAAAAGCAAGATTACAGGCTAGCCACCACTTTGTACAACATCCCAACAACGTCCCGTAGCAGGTAACCTAGGGGTTCAACTAAAAGCTCTGTCAGCCTTCCACCAGAAGGCAGGCCTGTGGAAGTCAAGACAGCCCCACTTTCCTCATCCTTTAACTTGCCAGGCAGGTGAGGGCTGCTAAGTGCACACCCGGACCGCTTGGGATTCACATACCTGCTTCAGGAGGAACTTATCCTCTGCGTTGATCTTGAGGGAAATGGCCAGGTGGATGGCAGAGAGAACCACCCCACTGATGACTGCAGCCCTCATTCGCACCGGCAGCAGTGTGTAGATGCTGTAGATAAAGAAGACAGTCCACCAGATGCCCTCTGAGGCACTCCTGGGCCACACCAGCAGAACCCCTACCACTTGCACTGCCAGGATCACCAGGATGACAGAGTAGCACGCCAACCACATATGGTCCTGGTGGAAGTTGTTGCGGTTGCACACCATGCACAGCACCACCATCAACAGGATGGCCAGAGAGAGCACCACGACGTAGGATACCTCATAATGGCCGTGTGCTGCATGGAAGATCAACATGACCATACAGACCAGCACTAGCACGGCCATGAGCATGGTGAGGCTGCTCTGGTTCAGTCGGAAGAAGTAGCGCTGATAAAGACGTTCCAGTTTCTCCGACTGGAACTTCTTAGACCTGAAGATTTCAAACAGGATGCTGCAACAACTGCCCATGGAGAAGGCCGCCTCGGAGTCCCCCTCGTCTCCGTCCTCCTCCTCCAGCTCTTCAATCTTGGCCTTGATGCGTCTTTCCTCCAGCCCCAGCTCCACAGATCGGGGCCGTACCTCCCCTTGCTCCCCCAGCTGTCGGGGGCTGGCATTGTTGGGGGCAGAGGGGGAATCACCACCAGGCGTGTGGCGGGAACGGTGACGTCGGCTGTCGTCACCATGCTCCTGCCAGGCAGATTTGGACCTAAAGCTCATCATCCTGCAGCCGCTCTCCCCACGGCTCCGGCTTGCCTGGGGCTCATAGTCTTCCTCGCTCCTCCACCTGCCCGACATGCGGGAGGCCTTCTTGCCCACACTGCCAGCTCATGCTCTTTTTCTCATCAACCAACAGCCTCAAGTCCTTCTCTGCAGGGCTGCTCTGAATCTCTTCTCTGCCCAACCTGGAGCTGTGCCTGGGATTGCTCCAAACCAGCTGTAGACCTTGCACTTGGTATCGTTAAACTTCATAAGGTTGGCACCAGCCCACCTCACAAGCCTGACAAGGTCCCTCTGGATGGCATTCCTTCCCTCCAGCGTATCAACCGAACCACACAGCTTGGTGTCATCGGCAAACTTG
>JANHGB010037600.1:0-37473 GCA_026283785.1 Coracopsis vasa
CTGCCCCCAGTTTATATACTGGGCATGACGTGCTGTGGTATGGAATACCTCTTTGGTTAGTTTGGGTCAGGTGTCCTATCTCTGCTTCCTCCTTGCTTCCCCTCCTCCCTGGCAGAGTATGAGACTCAGAAAGTCCTTGGTCGGAGTAAACATTACTTAGCAACAACTAAAAACATCAATGTTATCAACGTTGTTCCCATGCTGAAAGTCAAAAACACAGCACTGTACCAGCTACTAAGAAGGAAAAAAATGACTGCTACTGCTCAACCCAGGACAACATCCAACCTGGCCATAAGCGTCTAGAGATAAAGGACAATTTAATGGCCCCTTAGGACATGCCCAGCACACTGGGACCTACAATCCTTCATGGTATGCTATAGTAGTGCTGAAAGTAGCACTTGTGGGCTTATTTGCCAAGGTCATCTCAATTTTCAGCTAAGTCCCTCAAAGTGCGACATAAGTTTAACCATAAGATAACCAGTCATGACTCCTATCTGACAGAGACAATGGGCTTAGGATTTCGCAAGACGAGCTTTCCATTCAAAACTGGCTTGTTATATTTCCTTTCTCTTAAATACATTTCTGTTACAGTTTTCATTATTGCCTCCTCACTGTTCAGGGCACAATAGAGTGAAGATGTCCTACATAGCATGTGTAAATCATATATTAATCCATAGGTTCTTGCCAGTCTTTAAATATATCTAAAGGTTTAATGCCTAACTATTCACCAATCTTGACAGTGTTCATAAAACACTGGCAACTTATTCATGACCAGACTAACTCATTACAGGTGTTCTATGACTGATTATAATATGTCATGAAATACAGAATATTAGATTCTGTTGGAAGACCTTCAATGGTATTCTTTGATTTAAGGCAAACTAATATTTGGTCTGTAAATCTAAATGGCTTCATAGCCCTTATTTCTTTTCACTAAGCTGTCCAGACATTTGCCTTTATTCATCACATGCACACATACTTTTAACCAACAATACAATCTGCAGAACTGGGCTATGATTCTGTGTGCATCTCCATGTATTTGTATAAGAATATATGTTTGTGCAGCTATATGCATGCAATACATGCACTGCACCACGTCTCACATTCCCTCAGTACAATGGCTGTTTCTTTTATCTAGAGATGGTAAATCATCATGTATGGATCTCAAATACTTATGAGAAGGGTTAATTAAGAATCTTGATTTTAATTTTGAACGTGCAAGTCAGATTTTGCCTACAGTTAGTGTAATGAGAAATACAGAATCTGACCCTGTAATTCAAAGCACTATCTAATAGTCTGTCGATAAAATTCTTTCATTTCTAAAGATGCAACAAAACTAAAGTTGGATTATTTTGCTTACTTTTAATCATAGAAAAATTGATCATTCAGTCTAAGCTTGTCACCTAGACTACACTTAAAGTCACCACAAGGGGCAATAAACCTGTAGAGGGCAATTGATCCTCAAAATAAGCATCTAAAATAAGTGTAATGAATTGGCTTCAAAATGTATGTGTACCTCTACCTGCAGTGACTATAGTTGACATCTATACAACCACTTTAACTGGATGCCCCACTGTTAGTAGGCTAAAATTAGACTCATACATATCCCACCTGTAAAAAATAATTGTTGCCAAGGCAAAGTAATCCATTAATATCACATATCACATATTTTTAAACTTACCATACACTGTCCTGAAACATCTGCTTAACCATCTCTGGTTCTTCTGAGACAGGTCTTAAGGAACTCGAAGTCTGGTCTGTAGCAAGTAGGGAAGGTGGTTGGAAACACCTCAAATATTAACCCATTGGTGTGTTTCTCGTTGTCTCTGAGACATACCCATTACAGATACAAATAATCTAAATAAGATGAAATACTTTTCTCAACAACTTTAAAAAGGAACAGTTGGAAGGCAGCATTGCTATTTAGCAACTGCTCTGTAACTGCCCCTTAGAATTTTTAGGTTTCATGTATAGGTTTCTTATCACCTAAAGGGTGATAAGAAATGCCAGCTGGAAAGCAACATGACAAATGAAGGCAAGGACATTGCAGCACACACTGCTAATGCAGACAGGTGAGCTGAGGTTTCAAAAATCCTGTTTCCAGAGTTAAAAAACCAGACCCTTAAAACCACAGGACTACAAATGACTGATGACATTCAGTACTGTCCTTTGATGCTGCTAGCAACCATATGCACCGGACATCAAGTCTGGCCTAATTTCAAAGTCTTTGCCAATGCTAAATAACAAATGCTAAAGAACTGTAGTACTAAAGAATCAAAGTCACAAGAGATACAAAGGACAAAGATAAAAAGATCAGCAAAACAACAACAAAAAACCAAAACATAGAAGAAAAATCAAGAATATTGCTAATAGCCTAGATGATAAATCCTGGATGCCTAATGAAAGTAAACAGACTAATTAGGAATGGCAGAAGAAATGGTCATTATACAGAATTTTTATAACCAGCAGGGTGAATATATACATTATATGTATTTGATAGATCGATAGATAGATAGATAGATAGATAGATAGACAGACATGAGACTGAAGGAGGACTCCAAAACAAGTCTAATGACTGACTTGAATCTGAGCAAAAAAGTCTAATTTACTGAAGAATATGAAATACTTTGAAATACTTTTGTCCTAAATAACTAGTACTTTGTTTTATTACTTAGTTTTGAGGGAGCAGGCACAGGCCTAGTGCAGACATTGTGAGAACCTGCATTTGGTAAACCATGGTCAAGTCCAAGAAGGACGTGGCTCAGCAGGGCTGTGAGCTGAGTTGGATGCCTGACAATACAGGATAAGTCAAGTCCAATTAGCTTTGTTGATGGGAATTTTTAGCCAAAATAAAATATCATATTGATTAGAAGAGCACTTAATATGTATAAAGGCAAGAATATGCTCAACTCAGACCCTTGGCTTGAACATAGCAGTAACTTCTGCAGACTTACTTTTGCATACCATGAGAACTTTCTGTGACTTCAAAGGCAGTCAATATGCCAGTTAAAACGCGTGTGCAAGTCTTTACAGGGTGCAGAAACTCCACTAAACTGTCTTAACTATCAAAAAACGTATGTAGTCGTTACCGAGTTCGGCAAACTATGTAGATGTTCACATTGCAGAAAATGCAGCTATTTATATTAAGATCCTTATATGTAAATAACTGCCTTAAAGAAGGCAGATTCTAAAATTTTTTCTAACACCATACCTTCCAGGAGCTACTCTAGACTAAGTGCGCATATCATACGCCATACTTCAGGGTCAGACACCTGAGCAACAATCTGTCTGGCATTTGTTTTGATCAGTAACTTCCCTCAAGAATTTGGGCTCCAAAAAATCTATTTTTCTTTGCCTCAGTTCCACATTGTAAAAAAGTGGAATGCTAATTACAACTTTGGAAAAATACATCTTCGGTCTGCTGAATGAATATATTGTCATTCATGAGCTCAGGTTTTGTGTTCACATTTTGGTAAAGGAAGACAAAATAATTGGCATAAAAAGTTATGAGGCATTAGATAAAGGTCAAATACCAAATTATATGAAATTATACAGAAAAGTATTTCCTGTGATTTAATATATCTGTAAGAAAGATATGCATATTTTACTATTTCTACCATGTTCTGTACTGACATGTAAAAAAAGCAACTGAACAAAGAAAATGCAGGAAACTTAGCTTATTACCATGAATATGTCCTTCTACCAAGTTCATTCCAATTCAATTCGTTTTAGCAAACTATAGGGACAATTGCCTAATTACAGGCAATTAATGGTTTTTCTATATCAGAAGAGGTGGCATGTGATATCTGATTTTTAATTATGAATAAATCACAATATATTCATACCTGTAGTCTCCTAATTAACTTCTAAAATATTTATGTAGGTTTTAAGAAAACAGCCCTGAATTTCATGTTTCTTAAACCATGACAACAGTGTTTTTAATATAATAATAGATATTATATGGGGAACTATAAGCTATTTTAATTATCCAGTTATTTGGGTATCAAACAATCCATGACTACTAAGGAAAAGAAAAATGTCTTAAAGAGCAGAACATCAGCTGGTACAAATCAGCAGCTAAGTTTATGTGCATGTTTACTTGTGAACTTTTCCTCATAAGCAGTTTTCATGTCTCAGTAATATTCTTACAGAAACCATTATAGCAAATTCTAACATGAGTCATCTTTAGGTTAGATTTTTGCTTTTCGCTATCATCCAGGGATTAACAAAAATATATATATGACTAAATATATTTTAAGTATCATTATGTCTATACATATAACCCAAAATAGGCTTCTTAATGTTTTTAAATATGTGCACATATGGTAGCAAATAACACACATACTTGTAAGTTTAAAACTGGTTATCAAATTTCAATATACTGCACCAGGTAAAATTATCAGCAAATGTTTTACTAATTTAGAGTAGAATATTCTGTAAGCAAAAAAAGGGGATTTATTTCCCAATCTATGGTGTGTCCATACTCAACACATCTTTTTCAAATAGGAAAATGTGAGAATGGATGTGACGGCAGCACACCTTCATTATTTGTGCAGACATACCATTTGCATCAAGCTAAGTAAAAACATTCAGCAGCAGCAATGTGTGGGAAAATATTTTACATACAAGAGCTCATTTTCATATGGGTTCATTTTCACGGTAATTTTTTTGGATACCAGGGGAAAAATAACGTCTGGATAAAGTTGAATTTAGCCCAGGTTACTTGTGGAAAAATACATGCACAGTCACCCAACTGCCACTGATCAACCTTGTTTGGTTTTGATCAACCAAATATGTGTGCTTGAAGAAGCATATCATAAATATTTGGAGGAAAAATATATGATCAAACAGGAGAGACAATCGCAGGCTTTTATTTTGTTCATAAAAACACTTTTCAGAAACTGCAGATTTCTTAGTCTGATAGTATGTACTTGCACACATAAAGCAAAAGAAAGTCTGAAAGATGAATTCTCCCATTCACAAACAATCTAAAGGGGAAGTATGGAAAAAACATTATACTGTTTAATGTATTTGTATATAGCATTATGAGGGCTATATAACACTGTATTCTGGTTTTATAGAAATATAGCATACCAGAAAATGGTACTATATTCTCAGATGAATCCACCATCATAATAAAAAATGACTTCTTTGATTTCAGGGAAATACACCTTCTACTGATTATGGAACATAAATTCACTTTACACTTTTGAAATGCATCCAAAAGAGCTGAATCACAGTAATTTTCAGTGGAAATACCAATAAACAACATGGTTTTACATGCATATGTAAAAATTAAATACTTGTTTAAGGCTAAAATGTGACTAAACTATTCTAAATGGCTTCTCCATTTCACAGACCACAAGCACCTACACAAAATTAGTCAGCTAAGGCTTCTAATGATTTTAAAAAACACCAAAACAATAACCATAAAACTTTAACCTCATCCTTAACCTCATCCCACCATGTACTTACTCCTGCTATAGATTAACATGTATTTAGTATAAGTAATCGTATTGAGACTATCATTCTTCCCATTCCCAGTTCTTGCTTTATGACACTGTGTCTACCTTTGTATCTAATTTTAAACCCAGCTCTCAATAACAGTATCAGGCAATGAATAATGCAGCTCTACATTTGTACATCTAAAAATAGTGCACTGATATTCTCCATGCACACCTCTCACCTCTTGCACCATGGTTTTAGGTGCAAATAGCTCAAAGATTTGTTTGCAAGTCTGGCTTTACACTATGTGTTTATTTCCAGCGAACCTCCAAAGCTTATTTGCAGCAAGAAATGACAGGCATTTGACCAGCAAATGTCTGCAAGTCTGGGACCTCAGTCGATTTCCTAATGAAGGGGACATAGAGAAGTGGTGGGAGATGGGCCGAGAGGAGATGGAAGAGAATCTCCTTTCCACGTCCACAAAGAATGCATGCTGAAGTTCATGTATGGAAGATGAATGAACAGTCAACTTCTATATGATGTTGCAATACGTATCGGTAGCTTTAACAAAAAATGAGACAAAGCTGCAGACTCCAGCAATGATCTGCACAAGCATAAAGGATCTGTATGTTTCAACAGACATGAGTGCAGAGTCAAGGCCAAGCACTGAACCATGCAAACTGCTTTCAAAACCTGCCAGTTTTCCCCTTTGGAGTGTTTAGATGAGCAATTGCTCATGACATGCACAAGGGCTGCTGGGTTTGGGCTCTGTTCGCATATCTCTCAAGGCAGGGGATTACAGGTAACATCTGATAGAGCACTTGAACACTTTAGGAACATTCAGTAGGAAGTTCCAAGCACACTTGGTGATGCCACTTAAGAATACACACGAAAAACAGAATAGAGATCAATTAAAGAGACATGAGAACATGGTTCTAGCTCAGGATTATTAATTGCAGGATAATGAAGTTGCAACACTCAGAGAAGCTTTGCAGCTCATGAGTGAGTAAATGCAACTTGAAGCCAAGGTAGTATTTTTACATGTGAATTATTAATATACATACTAGTTTTAATATAAATTTTCATAGATAAAAAGGAATGTCCATATACATACATCTGTACATATACATGTCTCTCTTCATTTATGTGTGTATATGTACACAACAGCAAAAAAAAAGATTTTCTGCAAATACGTAAATTGTTTAATTTTCAAACCAGAATGTGGCATTTGTCTGGGTGTGCATACATAAACTTTGGTTGCTAGTAGCTGTGGCTAAATTAGAAACATTTCCAAGACTGTTATATTTTTTAAGGACCATTAGCTATATGAATAACGAATGTGTCAGTCATACTGCAAAGGATAAACCAAACTGCAAATATAAACTTTTAAAGCCTCACTGTTTCTCTCTAAAGGAACTTTAATCTGTGCTTTGCCAGTCCATGTGCTTATTCCTGGCTGCTGGGTAATGTGCTGAGCTTGTTTCAAGGGTTTAGCAACACTTGCAACCCAAAAATCAATTATATTGAAAACAATAAAAAATATTCTTATTACATGCCATAAAACAAAAAAACAACAACAACAAAAAAAAAAAAAGATACAAAAGGTTAAGCAGAGCAGCCGGCATCTGCACACTAATGACATGATTGTTATGATAGGTGTTTGCTTTACCCTGGAGTGGTAACATTATAAATCATCCACCGCTGAATGAGTGGGGACAATTAATGCAGTCAATGTGTCCCACGTGTTCCCTGCAGCATTAACAAGGCAGCTCCAGGCCCCTCAGCAGACACAGGGCTGAAAATTGAGCCTGCTCCCCCATTGAATGTGATCCTGATTACCTCCGCGGGGGCCACCTGCTGCTTCTTGCCTGCTGGTTGTGTGCGCTGGCCGCATCCATCCACGGGGCCCTGGGGGACCACCGGCCAGGGCCGAGGCAGCTGACACCAATCTGGCGAGCTGGGGATGAACAATCGTGCCCCACGTGCCTGACAGCAGCATACTGCGCTTGGCCACGCAGAGCCCACCACGGGTGCCCGAGCCCAAGCCAGGGCAGGGCATCATCTCAACTCCTGCTTTTGTTAGTCATGACATGGGTATGTGATTGTGCCCACCTCTGCTGGGATGCTGGGATCCTGGGATGCTAGGATGATAGGGTTGGTTGGATATTCTGGCATCCAAGACCCCGTGCAGTGTTGCGACTGGAAAAATCTGGCACTTTGTGTACACTAGGATACCAGCTGCTTGAGCCCTGAAGTCTGTATCCCACTATAATGGAGATACAGTTTCTTTCCAGTTGTACTGGTGCTCACTGAAGTAAACCCATGAAACAAAGTGAAAAGCAGCCTGGCTTTCTGGGCCAGCAGGAGGTGGGGGCTCACTGACCCCCACCATGCTCAGGTATTGACAGGTGAGGACCACACTTTCAACAGCAGCTTGGTGCTTTTCATCCTCCCAGGCTGGCTCCAGGGGAAAAAGGGAGGGCAGGAGGGTTTATGTGAGGCTGTGATCAGTTATGCAGGTCTGTGCTGCTGCAGCTGTGGTCAAAGAGGCAGTGTGCAGCAGCAGCGGGGATCCACACCTGAAAATAGGAGGAGGAGTTAAAAGAGAAGGGAGAGGTGAAAGAGCCGAGCGGTGCCAGGTTAGCAATGTGCTGCAGAGTGGCAAACACAGGCTTCATTATTCTGTAGTGCAAGCTTCTTGCACAGGAAGTTTGAAGGGGTTTAGCAATCTGCTTTCCTTTGCCCTCTGCTAAGTGAAGGGCATTTGCTTCATGAATATTCTATTACCCTACTATTCACTGCAAGCCCTCAACCAACTTTTGAAAATCAACAACTGTATGCACTTCTAGGCAGCATCTTCCAGGCCTTGTTTTCTCTTTTTTTCCTCTTTAAATAATAAAAAAATACTGGTTGACTTTTGCATGTAAATCATAGTCTTTTAATACATCTCACACACAATATGATGGTATATTGCACATTATACCCCAAGGAACTTGCGTCTTCTCATACTTGGCTGCTCATCTTTGGATTACCAATTTACATTATTTTAAGAAAATCACTTCCTCGTCAAAGCTTTCCAACAAGAGACTCAAAAGCCTTTTCAAAAGTCTAGCACAATTCCTGTAGAATGTGCCACCAACCAACATTGCGGGTTTGACCTCTGATGACTACCTGTGTTACTGTCCAAACCAGCTGGAACATGGGCAGGGTCATTTTCTCTATTTGTAGACCATGCAACACAGCTAGCACATAAGAAATAGGAAAGTTTCTATTTATTATTCATATTAATTATTTGTGTTCAACTGAGGCTAGACTCCTTTTGGTATGTATTAGAACAGATGTTTTGTTCGTATAAATGTGTGAGAAGTGGGATTTCAGTTCTGGAGAGATATTTGTGTTTCCAGAAATTTTCCAGGTAAGAAGACTTGCTTGCCTCAGAAGGAGATTTGGAAGATAGGAATAATGTTACCGTGAAGAGCTCAGAAACGCATGTCTGTGTATCTTCTGTCTTCTATCTCCTTTCTAGGTAGACGGAAGAGTATTTGGCGGAAATTCTCCAAAAGAAGCACTAAGGCAACATCATTCAAAATTTTGAGGGCAAGAGAAGCAGGGAAAGGAAGATGATTCCTCCACAAATAAGGAAAGGAAACTGATAAGTAAAATACAAGCTTTAAAAAAGAAACACTTTTCTTTTTTTTCCTTTTGCTTACAATGGAATGATATTTTTCTGATGCAGAAAAGAAGATTTTAAAGGAAATAGAACTGCAGTCTGAGAATAGTCACTCATTAAAAGTATCTTTCAACAGGTTCCACGAGGCAGAAAATTCAATGCCTTAACTGCCAGACCACCCACTGAATTATCTGTCTCCCTGGAGGAAACAGATCATTTTGATGCCGTGAAAATAATATTAGTGCAAGAAATACGGATTCCTAAGGATATTACTGTCTTTTCAATGCCGAATTAATGAACAAATTTAGTTCAGAGTCACAGTGAGTATATTTTTACCATGTGATGGGCTGTTCAATAGCGAAATCAAAATGAATTTATTGGCTTCAGTCTGTTAATAGCTATTTTGACAAATTTCACCTTTTCTAAAATTAGAGATTTTGGTGAAGAAACCTGAAGGCTGCAGCCATTGAATTGTGAGCTAGAAGCCATGCTTGATAGGTCCAAGCTGTAGCCAATTCCCTTTCCCTGAGGACTGGCTGAAATATTGAACATACAGTGCTGAGGTCAATTGAGTATACCACCAGCATAGCTGCTGGTCTGGACAGGAGGCCCAGAAGAAAGGCTATGGCAGCTTGGCCAGTGATTAAGCTGCCAGCTCAACCCAAAATCTGACCAGTTTGTTCTGAAGAATATAGTATTAGCACATGGCCAAGTGCACAGTACCATACTGCAGAGGCTTTGATCAGTGCTCTATTCAGACTTCTCAGTCAAGGAAAAAAAAAATCAGTGTGAATAAGATTCGGATTATTATTTTGAATCAAACCAAACAGCATCTGAGGTTTTGGGTTTTTTTCCCAAGATAAGCCAATTCATGCTCATTTTAGTGTGAGTAGAATTGAGTTGAAGAGTAATCAACCCTAAATCTATCATGTTTAAGCTGCTACTGTAGGCATAGCAGGTGCTAAGAAATGGGAATCTCAAAGGGTCAACGGGTTCCTTACTTTACATTTGAATAAATTTTGAACATGTCCCACAGGTTTTTTACTAAATCCAATCCAGATCCTGGCTCAAGTTCAAGTGGCCTTTATACCACCTTCACCTTAAAAACTTTGCTTCTTCCAATTTTAATGTGTATTGAGACCCCTATAGGAATCTTGTGGAGAGTATCAAAATATTAAAGATCAGGAATTATTTTCATGCACTTCAACTTCACTTCTTGGAGTGCCCAGTCTGTGAAGAAAAAGCTTCTTTCTTGTAATTCAGTGAACGTCAGCTGTTGGATTCTTCCCTGTGTGGTTATATGAGACACCCGTACAGAGGTAACCTTTGTCAGTCAGGAATAGTCCTGCCTCCATAATGCCGATTTGATAAATTATACATGGGTACCTAATGTACTCTCATAAATTGTTATAGGCTCTTATAGCCCTGTGTTTTATGGTGATATGTCATGGCACAGAAGCAGACAATATATTGTCCTAGAAGATGCCCTGGACTTCGAGATGGTGTTACAAATTCTGTCAGCATAAAATAACAAATTAAGAGCTCTAAAAGTAGAGTACTTGACAATGCCTCTCTTAATTGGAGAAAACATTCCTAATGAAAGCGAGCTTTTGCAGCAATTGGTGTTCTGGTGAGTGAGAGACAGGGTTTGATTTAGGATCCCCTCTGGCTCTCTTGTTCCCCTAGCAATCAGGAGGAGCTTTGAGTGCTGGGTCCCTGGGGAAAGACATGCCTTACATCACTTACCAACTACACCTCGCATGATTAAGGGAAGAGGTAGAAGACTTCGAAAGGATTTTCATCCAGTCTTTCTCACTAGGAGGATGCTAAATAATATCTTCACAATGTGGACTTCTTAAAAAATATTTAGAAAGGTTGGATGAAGAAGGGAGAGAGAATAAAAAATCTGGAAGAAGAAATAGCTATATCTTGTCCCAGGGACAAAATGCAATGGGAAAACTCAGAAACACTTTAAATGGATCTGATTTTTTATCTCAAAATGAATTTTCATAACTTAGGATGCTGCTTTCCAAAATATATCTATATAAATATAGAAGGGGCTGTGGGACAACACCCAGTAAAAGGTAATATGCAGTGTCAGAAGGGTTGCCACAACTCAACCCAGGGACACTGAAGTTGCCTTTCTCCACTCAAACGCAAGAATAATAGTACTCACAAAAGAGTCACATTTAATTTTAAAAGTCTTAAATTATCTGCAGTACAAAGGATGATGGGGATATCTCTTTAAAATATTGACATACCTTAGGATTTGGAAGACTTTTTCTTTCAAAAGTTTTTTTAAAATTTTACATCAGAAGCACATTGATCTTTATCCAGTTTTTCCCAGACACATTTAAAGCTGTACGGCAGAACTTCAAGGCTGATGTGGCCTTGAGGTTAGGAACTGTGAAACAACAGTGGCTAGAATAGCTCCCCATACTTTTTGGTTTTTTTTCTTTTTTTTCAAAGAGCTTTCCTTTCAAGGGATTATTTTTTTTTTTTCTCTTTTTCGTGAGAAGAAATCAATGCGTTTGATTTACAGGAGAAATTTGAGAGTTCTGGGGAAGATCAACTGTTTTCAGGGTAAAATGGAAAAATGATATTTAGGGTTTTTTCACTGCCTACATAAATCAGTGTGGCAAGTCATCTGTAGGAAAGAGTTCAGCAGTCTAACCCAAATGTTTACTGCTGTGGATCTAGAGCCATAGTGTAGATGACACTATGCTCTGGAAAATTTTGCGTTGAAACCAGAGATGCCATACTTGAGAGGATGAAAAATTTTTTACCACCACAATTTTAAAATTTTGCACCCTTACAACTTAGGCTGTTGTAGAGATTTGGGGATTCTTTTTTAACACATTGCTTCAGTTGAATGCTGAGTGACTGCATGCCTTGCTACCTAAAAGAGTCGTTTTCTTGACAGCATGTGCAGGGACTGCAGTCTTTATTTAAGAAGCCCCAGTGCTTTAAGGGTTGGGCAGCAGATCCTACCTTACAGTATGTCAGTGGATATCTGACTTGTATAATAGGGACTTGCATAATGTTTGGGTTGCTTGTGTATTAAAATGCCACAGCAGTTAGCAGTATAATCAGCTAATGGTACTTTTTAGTAGGAGCAGACATACAAATGAAATTCAGTCATTAGAAATGAGATGGTTATCAAGGCAAAGTCATGTGTTAAATATGAAACTAATAAAGTAGCAAGTAATGATGACATATGGCTGGTTAGAAAATATTATATCAGAAGATTTTTAAGCTGCTATCCAAAAATGAGCACTGATCATCTATTTCTACTTTTGTAAACAAAGAAACTGAGACCCAGGAAGAAGTGACTCGTGTAAGTGCAGTGGTGACAAATGCCATGTCATTTCATGGCTGTCTTCATGGCTGTGGATCAGCCAATGCAAATAGTTCACAATCACTCAGCAAGAAAAATATGGTTGAATAAACAGACCAATATATCAAAAATAATTGCACCAGGGGTGCATATTGCAACGTGCTTAACAGCATGTTAGCAGCAGTGCTTCAAGTGCTGTAGTAGTTTATACTGGAAAAAACAGCTGAGTAGAACCATCTTCTTGATATCATCTGCTGCATTCCCGGCAAGTGTTGATGGCCCTTCTCCAAGGGTGTGAATACGACATGTATCCCAGAATTCACCTCAGCAGTCCATCAGTGAAAGCAGTGATACACACCTAATCATTCTGAAGCAGCAGGCAACTGCCACTGCTGCCAGAAAGGGGTGGGCCCCAACTTGAAGACCTGAAGGTGCTCAGCCCATACACCCAGAGTTCCCCCACCAGCCAGGAGAGCCCATACCATCACCTTCCCTCCTGGCCATGAGCACTGGCACTGGTTTGGCACCATCTAAACAACAATTTACTAACAGATGATGTGGATATAACTGTTTTAACAGTGTGGTCTGTCAAGGCGGGAGCAGTAGCACTATGCAACCAAGTGAAGAGCTGTGCAGCACCTAGAGGCTGTGGCAGAGGAAAGAGGCAGCAGTAGGAATTACCAATAACCATGGCTATGGAGTCAGACTCTAGCCAAATGCAAACTGGGTGGATGGAAACACAGACAAGGGAATGATGTTTAGCTGTGAGATCAGCTCATATTCATGAAGACAGAAAGCAAGGCCAGATTGCCTCTGGTGAATGTTTGGCTAAGCTAAGGAAGAGATTAGCAATGGACAGTGACCACCATCTAATTGCATTTTAAGTCTTCCTCAGAATAAATCTGTCAGGAGCCAACACAGTGATGTTGAAAACAGCATTTGTCTTTGGTGTTTTTATTTTGTTGGTTTGGGTTTGGGTTTTTTTTTCCCAAATGGGGAAATTAACCTCAGCGACCTCAGGTAGCTGCCACTGATGTTAGGCTTTTCCACTCACTTCAGTAGAAATTGGATTGGGCCCAAGTAGTCTAGAAATTAAATGTTGCATGGAAAAAAAAAAAAAATTTGCTGAAATAGCACGTCATGACTGTCTGTTATAGAAACAAAAACTAGCAACAAGAGAAGGCTGCTTTGCTATCTTTTAAATGACAGTGTATGAAGAACAGACTCTCTTGCTGTTTACAAATACTCCCTATTTTATAAGAATACAAAACACAGGCCTGAAGTGAGAATGCAGTGGTTCAGCCAGAGGTTTTCCTAGGCTGAACCATAATAGCTATAGGAGAGTTAGTCAGGTTAAACTGATTTGCAGAAATTAAAGAGCTGGCCCACTGTATCTGTGGGGCAGTTGCTTTATGTGACTACAGTCTCCCTGCTGCCCATTTTATCAACATATACAGGTGTCACGGCTGCTAAAATTTCATTCACTAGTATGTTTGTGTTAAGAAACAAGTAGCCAGGGGATCCAACATCAGTAGCTTCACCCAGCTGAGGCTGTCTGTTCGTATTAACATGCTATTTACAATTTTCTTCATATTTAGTCTCTAAAAATGTTGATGATTTTTGCTAATTTATTGTCCTCTGTGAGTGGTCTCCCCCTACAGTGGAAAGGTCTCAGATATCTTATCCTCTTTGAAGGCTGATATACCTCAAGGGAACCAAAATTCATGCAACCTTATCAGACCAGCAATGAGTAAAGGAGCATCACCATGGCAGGATTTACAGCCTCCTCTGACCACTATTAAGTACCAGTTCAACAAATCTAAGTTCCAGCTGCAGGTGGGAGGCAGCTAGAAGGGTTGGAAGCTGGTTGGAAAAGGTTTCACATCCCCTTTTGCTGTTATGATGCTATAATGCTGTTGTACACAAGCATATGGGCAACTAGTAACACAGGATCCAGAAAGAAATACTCTGGCCTGCAAGGAAATTCATAACAAAAGGACATCTAAGACTGCTGGAGAAAAAAGACAACATTATGCCAAACTTTCTGCCGCTTGCCTGCAGCTTTGTAATATTTAACTTTTTGAAAAATTTCAGAATTCTCTAATTTTATTTCTTAAATATGGTTCAGAGCCTTAACACATCTAATAACAATGGATCAATAGGCTCATTGCCCTACAGTGTATCGTAGCACCAGCAAATACCTATGTTATGAAACTAAGTAAATTTACTGGAGTGCAAACCCCCAGTGAGTTGTCTGTAATCAGCCAGCAGGCCTTCAGGGCAAGAGAATTAATGTATTTTAATATTTTAGGTTATCTTCCGTATGGCATAATGCTATTCTCCATCTGTATGTGTGAATGTGCAAGCAAATGTTGGAGGGTTTTTTCCAGAAATAAGTTTCCCTTAGTAGAAGCTCACCTGCCTTCTAATGTCTTTTAGCATCTACTGCTTCAAACAAACTCAGAGCAAAACTTGGAAGAGTTTGAGTCTACAAATAGTGTTCATGTCTCTAGAGTTGAATTAGATTATTTCAAAATTTTTCATTTTACAGTGTTGAAATGCCTGTTCTGTTCTATTTTAAAGGACACAGCCTTTTAAAAAGCAAGGCATCCTTAAAAAAATTCCACATTTTTGTAGAGCATGTGACTGAATCACAAAACGGCAGGTTCAAGGTTCCATATAATCATTGTTTTATAACTGTGCAGCTTGTGTCATGGTGTAACATGGTAGTACAGCCTGTACTACCCCTGCTCGTGGTCTGTGTGAAGAGTTACCTGAAGTACAGAGCATCCACAGGTTGAGTTTGCAGATCCTTGAGTTGGAGGCTGAAGAGTTTTGGCAACAGCACGGGAAGCAAGTAAAAGCCAGCAGGTGGTTTCGTAACAGGAGCTGATTAATTAAAATAGAAGAGAATATTTACATAATTTTGAGGGAGAAATAACGGAAACTTAGCAGAAGAAATGGTGGAGCACTATCGCTTAATCACACCCCTACACCATGCCTACACATGTTGATTTAGGTTATGTCCACTGCATTCCTCAAAGCCTAAAACCTGATGCTACATATTTTTGTGTAGAACTTTCCAGAATAACGTTTCAAAGTCCTCATTCTTGGTTGTTGCCTAATGAAATGGGTTATGAAATTATGCTATCCATTTCTATATCTCTGTGTTTCATATATTTATTTGTGATCCTTTCTTCTTAATCTAACTTCTATTTTTAATGGGAAAGTGCAACAGTCATAGTAGCGCTAACTTTGTTCAAAACTAAAATAAGCTAAGAGAGGTTTGGATATTTTTTACCATATTTTTTCCTGACTGAACTAATTTCACAGGCTTTTATTCCACATATACCATAATTTATACATCTCTAGTTTGTGTTGATTTTCTACATCTAAGAAAAAGTGTAACAGAGAGGAAAAAAAAAATAAAAAAGGCAAGCTGTATAATAGCCTGAAAAGATAATTTGGATCCAAGTGCATGGAAAGTATATACTAGAATCAAAATTACCAGCAACATTTGCAGGTTTTTTTCAAAGCAGCTCCTGACCTACTGCTGCATTTAAATTTTATCAGTTTTTAAGTGTGCAAACTATAAAAAAGAATTTCTTACAAAAAACTAATGATGCAGATCACAGTTTTATTATTAATTTCTTCACATCTTGACACTGACAGTTTTAGCTTTTTTTGTTGCTCTTGTTTGAGTTGAAAACTTGCTTTTAATTTTGCCTATTTCTTTGGCTATAAATGTTGTCTGTTGATGTCTTTTTCAGATAAATAATTTGAAGCCTGGAAGTTGATGATCATCCTGTCCCTAGCAATGAGAAGATCTCTATGACAGCTCTGTGACAAAGCATCCACATTCACCTCAGTGTGAGAAGTTTTCCTTTGAACAACATATAATGATATCTATTTAAACAGCAACTCCAATATAATCTTTCATGAGAAAAGCTTATGCATATACATATGTATATACACACAGGCGTATTTTTTGTCTATTCTGACCCACCTTCAGAATTTCACTCCCATTGATGCAGGGATCAATGTGTGAAAGAACTACATCCTACTTCTCTTTAAAGAAACTTTGAACATATCACAGACTTGCAAATACACAATGCCATAGTAATTGATAATGAATATGTATATTAGGAACTGAAAAGCAAAGTAATTCTCATGGGGATTCTAAAGTAAACTAAGATTAAAAATGGATCGTGATCCAAGAAGAAAAACTGAGTAATATAGTACTAACTAATAAGGATTTCCCCTGCACTGTATGTTAATTGGTATTCATTACTTTGTATTCACAACTCCTCTACAGGGTGTATACTTTATTATTGGAGAAATTGAGGCAGCAAAAGTTCACAAAATTTAACCCAGAAAAAAAGAAGAAAGCAATACTCAAACACAGACTCTAGTTGAAGAGTTCCTGGCATGACAACCTTTGTATCTAGGTCAGTGCAAATGAATCCAAAGAGTGCTGGTGTAACACAAAAGCAGCAGGAGGACTGCTGCTACCTGTACAGACTGCTGGTTCCATAGGAAAGATACACTGCCCTTCCCACTCCCAGCTGAAAGTGTATGCAACAAGGATGGATGTGTCCATCTCCCTTTTTAGCCTAGTCTCTACCTGTCTCCTACACAAACTTCATATTATCTCCTTTTTATTATTGTAAAAGGAAGGACAACAACACTTATGGTTAAGACTGTAGACTTGTCATGTCTCATTGACACCAACACCTACTTGCTCAGTGGCCTAAAGTAAGGTATACAAACGACGTGAGTGAGATTTTCAGGCATATTTTATGAAGTTATTTGGAAATATGAAGATGTAAACAGGCTTACAGTTCATGGAAGGACATGTATTTTACCAGTTCAAGTACTTATCCAGGGTCTTCAAGGGAACTTTCATCTTTGAGGACCTCAGTGTTAGAAATAGTTAAACACTTCAGGTGAAAGGGTTTTCCATCTGAAAGGGCATTTTTCGTCCGATTAAAAGCATTTCACAGAATGTGTCAAAGTGTTATGACATTTTCTACAATTAAAAGTCAAACCAAATTGGCTTGATCTTATCTCATTATAGTAACCAATATTTCATGCAAATAAAGTGAAAAGTAGAACTTTACTCTTTTCTTTTGACAATTTATTACATAATAATATTAAAAGCTAGACAATAAACATAACTATGTTATAATATTAACAAGCTATTTGACAATTGAATGTTTGGTGTTTTCAAGCTGAAATTTTAGTTCTAGGGAAAATTTTGAATCTATTTTCCAATTTGGTATAAAACATAAACTTCAGAGTTTCCTAAGTAATGGGAAATTTTTATTTTTTTTTAATCAGTTCTAATAAGATCTCTGAAAATCTGGCACTTAAAGCTGGCTTAACTCCACTGGCTTTCATGTTCTTTGTAATATTCCTACAGACTTCAAAGGAATCAATTAGCTTAATGTTAAGTATTTTTTAAAATCTCATTCTCTTTCCACTCACAATCTGTATAATGGGGAAAGTGATTAGAATATCTATACTACAGAGGTATTCTGAAGTTTTAATTAAGTTCTAGAAATTAATTCAGGATTCTGAGATGGGAGAAATGGAAAGAAATAACATCCTCCTGTGTGCTGGAGCCTCTGGCTGCAGGCTGTGAAGATGTAGCCACTTTTACCGTTCTAAAATCTGGAACTTTTAACTCCCAACCTTATGACCTGGAGCTGCATGTCCCTCTCCCCAGGCTGTGAAATGTGAAAAAGTCCTTGTGTATTTAGACCTGTCTCTGCTAATGTTTTGTAACATGATGTCCAGTAGTCTGCTTTCAGTCCTTAATATTATTTCTCACTAGAATTCTTCTTGTCAGTTCACTGTCAGGGAGGACTGACACTCTCCTTTGCATCTTGGAAGACCTCCTTGTTTCAATAACACATCCCAGGAATTTTTATGATTGGAATTGTCATAATTTCCACTGGTGCCTTTATAAGTACTGGTCCTTTCTGAGTATGGTCCAGACTGACATCAATACATGTTTTGGGATGGGTGAGCATTCTGGGACACTTATCTTTAGAAGCAAAATTATTTAAATGTTTCCCTAATCCACTGAGAAATGAAGAGGCCTTTAAGATGTGATACTGTCAGCCTCCTTAGAATCCCATAAAGGCAAAAGCCGTGTGTGATTGGAGGACATGGGAGAATAACTGCTACTCCTCCTTTGATGATATTTCTAAGAGACACGCCAGAGATGGCAAGCATCCTCTTGCTTTTGTGAAGACACCACTTCCATATATCCCCACAAGGCAAAGGTTAATAACACCTGCTGCATCTGCCTCCCTAGGACTGAGAGGGAATATTTCTTCAAAAGTAAGCATACAGGAAACCCCACAAGAAGATGAGTGTTCCTATGAACCCCAGCGCAGGGGTGGTGAGGGAGAGTGATGATCCCTTGACATGGCACTCAGCTGGGAGGTTTTCAGCCTGAGCCAACATGACAATTGTCACCCTACTCAACAGATAAAGTAAATGAGGTAGGTGGTATCTGCAAACTGCAAGTATATGCCTACAAGATGCACACACTGGGAAACACCTGAATGATCATCCACAGTCAGCTGGGTTTGGAAAGTGTCTAGACAACCTGACATGCTACTTGTAATATACAAAGCTAGACAACTCGTACTTTCATTTCCAGTGGATTTTGATACTCACTCTGCTTCTACCTTCGACTCGACACTGAAACTATAATTTCAGAATAAAGGTACTTCTGTAACTGCCCTAACTTTAGGGTTGAGCTCTGATTGTCTTGCTTCTGGACACATTTCCTTGCTGTGGTGGTGGTACTTACCACAAATAGTATCCCAGCAACCACTTCCCCTTATAGCATCCCTTTTGCCTCCTTCACATAATACCTCTAAGCATTGCCTGTTACTGCAAGTGGGACATAGCAGCAGGAGCATGGGCAGGACCTGGGGCAGCGGTATGATGGGCAAGGCTAGCACTCTGCTGCAGCCCTGGCACAAAGCAGAGGAGTGTGGGTCACCTCAGCAGGTGCTAATGGGTTATAAAGGGGTCATAACTTCTGGTTAAAACCCTCCCTTGCTGATTTGGTTAATTTGCATTTCTAAGATCTTTGTGATCAAGCAAGTTAGAAACCAGTCTGGCTGTAAATGGATTGATTGGTCTGGGTGGAAAGTGCAAGGCACAGTATCACAATAATAAAATTGAGCTTTGAACTTTAAAATAAATTTTGGCCACTTAGGTGGTCCAAGTCCTGACAGTTTCCTACCCAGAAAAATGCACTTTGAGAATTTTAATAAATAAACAATTTGTTCAGTTGCATTCTGAATAAATGGCATCTGAGAGATTCCAAATTTAGAAGTGGAAAATTAGAAAAATGTCGTACAGAGGGCTATTTTCATCTTATTCTTCCAGAGCATTCAGCCCCTGTGAAAATATAACGGTATGGTTAAAACTAACAGAAGAATGGGTACCACTCTAGAAATGCAACAACTGTAAAATCCCAAGTTTATGATTCTTCTGACTTTAAAATGCCTGATGTAACTGGCATTCATGCATTATTTTTTCATTGGGATGGAGGGTTTTAAGTGAACTCTCATTCAGGTGTTACCTTATTTGAGTTTTAAATATCTTTGTCTTAGAAGTAATAATTTTTTCACCTTTTGTCCTAAATGGTTGTATATAATATAGCAGTTTCACACACAAAGTGGCTGCACTGGGGTAACAGATAATCCCTACCTGCATGACTTCTGCAGTGTCAGTTGTTTTATAGTCATAAAGTGTTGTAGTTTATGATACACCAGGGTAAAAGTATGTCACAAATTTCAGATCTCTCCATGACTCATGAATTTTTCTTACAAAATGAGACCTTAGCATGATTCAGGCACTCTGCTTACACAATTTAAATAGATGCTTAAGAAGGAGCAACAAGTTTCTTTGAGCTCTATTTCACTGCTGTGATGTCACACATGATTTCAGCACTGCATTGCTCTTACTCTGCGGGCACCTCCCTCTGTTTCTTTTTGACATGACACTTAGTTACTGTCTCCAGGTTGGGGAAGAGAAAAATCAAAACTTTCAGCCTAGAAAATTTAACCAAAAGCAACAATTCAGAATCCAAAGAGCAGATCTCCTGTACATGCAACGTGAATGGAAAAACTTTGAAGTTTTTCCTGTCCGTTCCTTCCTTCTTTCTTTCCCCAGCAATCTCCCAACCAAACATTTATAGTTATTCAGTTGACAGCCAATAAATAGTGAAGTGTTTGAGAGAAATCTGTAGGTTTTTTGTAAAAAAAAAAAAAACTATAAAAGAAAGAGACGCAGAGAGAGAGAGAGGGACAGAGGAGGAGAGAGAGCGTAATCTGTACACCATCTGTTGCCTAGTGCAATTCATGCTGACACAGGGCTTTTTGACATTTTATACCTCGAATGCAAGCACATAGATCATTTCTACCTTGTACTTTTCCCGTCTCATTATCGGAATTTATTCCCTTGCTTTGTTGTTGGTGAAGTCCCTATTCTAATTGTTTCTTACATGTGCTGTAAATCTGTCCTCCAATCAGTAAAGCCCTGGAACATGAAATTGAGACCTAGCAATTTCCTTTGCTTACCACTGCATCTGCTGGAGCGTAGTGTTGAAATAAAATGAAACATGTTTGCACTCTTTTTCTATCATACAGTAATGCTCCTTTCATTTCGCTCAAGGAATTTTTAATATTCAAGCCATACCCTGCACATGAAGTCATTTCCCTTCGATATAATTGTAATGGTAATATGCATGGCCTAACTGGCAGTGGCACAGCTGGCTGCTTGCCACAGCTGAGCCTCTGACTCAAAGACTTTAATTCTGTCATGCCTCATCTGGTTTTATGTACTCTTTTGTAGTTAGTTCACAAATTTATTCTAGGGTATCCATTGAGATGGGCAGGCCATTGACTTTTCTCTAAAGATAGCACACTAAACTAATGAAGGGTATCAAATATGTGCATTGATGACCCTTGCGCATACTGAATAGAAGTCAGATTATAAGTCAATGTGCCTGTGTGGTCAAGACTTATTGACAGATGCTTAGGCCCTGATTGTGCAAAGATTTAGTGGCAGTGCATGAACATAAGCATAGTTAAAGTCTTGCCTGCAGAATCTGCTGTCACAAGTGGCAAGTGGTACAGAGTCTGCATAAGCTACATTAGCAGCCTGTTAGCCCACAGGAGCATTTAGTGAATTAATAGTGGTGTTTTGGTTTGTAGGTTTTAATTGACTCTTTCTGCAAAACTATGGCATGGCTTCAGCCACAGGGAGCTTTTAAAGTCTCTCTTCAGGTTTATTTTCCCTTACAGAGCCATAATAAAGCTCTTCAGCCTTACCTATGGTGTCCTGATGCTTTGTACACTTACCATACCTCTTTCCCCACGTCTGTAACTGAGCCCAAAATGCATGCCCTCAAAGCAAGGTTCTGTGTTTATCTTTCTGCTTTCATCCCTTTCTGCTTTCAGTAAGACCTTCCATCTTCCTTTTCCTAACTCTTCTAAAAAAGTGATTGTTTCAAGAAGCCAGAATATCTGACCCCTGCTTACAATTACTCACTGGAAATATATTTCAAATGATGGTTACCATCTTCATCCATCCTCACCTTTCTGAGTCTGCTGTTTGTCTCCTCTCTATTTGTCCTTAATAACTTAGACAGAAGATTTGCTTTTGTCTATAAAGCTTAGCACACATCTACTGAGTTACAAGAGCAATAAAGTGTTATTTACCAGGTTTATGGATCACTCATTTTCAGTCTATTGTTCAAATGTAAGCCCCCTCTGAAAGTTAAAAGCTGCTGGTGAATCGATTCGGACTTCATTTTATGCTAGCTGAAATCAATGATCAAGCTTGTTTCTTGCTGTGGGAGAAAGGTCTTACTAGCTGCACACACTGCAGATTTTCTTGATTCTATGGTCAAGCCATAATGCTGAAAAAATATTATTTGAACAAAAAGTTTTGTTCAACCTGAGGTGAAAAGTATTTTTTAATTGTGGGATAATTATAACTATTCTAAAATGATGAAGCAAAATCCAAAAGAAAACACTCATTCAAAATGGGAAAAATATTACCTTTTTAAAAAAAAAGAACAAAACAACAAACCACCTTGCCCAGAAGAAGTGAATTGTCATGCGTGATCTTTTTTTACAAACAGTTTGGTCTTGTTTTAAATTCACACTATTTTTCCTGCCATGAAATAAAAAAAACCCCACTAGATCCTTTTATCCTTTTATTAAGATTAAGGGAAGTGCAGAAAATACGGTAAAACCAATAAGTTCTGTCAACCCCATATTTACTACCACCTTCAAGTGGTGATTCAGCCAATCTGCTGTACAGATCAGCTCTGATCCATACTTCAGAATGCAGGAGTAATGATCAGATAGAAGGGAATAGTGAGGTCTTGCTCTGATAAGAACCTAAACACAGACATAGTATACACCTAAACCAAAGTTCGCAGATGTCCTTGTTTTAGGTGCAGCCTAAAAGAACAGAGCTGGAAAAGAACATTTCAGCCCTCTTAAGAACATATTCTGCTATCCTGTTTTAAAGACTGCCTCAGGAATAGCAACTACCATAAACAAGCTAAAGTTTTCTAATTTGAAACCTAGGAGCTGAATGGGTAAACCTGAGAAGACTCCCAATATGCAGGCTCAAATTCTCAAAAATTAATGCTAAGTTTTATTTGAAGTATCTATTGGTTTACTTAACCACTTGAAAAAGTTAGACAATTTATTCACAAGCTCCAGCCACTAAGGACTTAGCTATAAGTGTTTAGTTTGTAAACTCTTGCTTCTCCTCTCTACTGTGCCAATCTTTTCCCCTTCCTTCATCTCAAAAGAATCTAAACATGGAGTGCACACCAAATAGTCACTTTCTAATCTTTCTGATAATCCACACAACTGACTGATATGGTAATGAGGTACAGGAGTCAATTACATTTGGTGGAAGCACAAAAATATTCATTTAATGCCACCCCCATCTCTGAAATATTATCCTGGCCCATGCTGTTCATACATATCCATGTCAAAGGTAGCCTAAGGAAAAAAAAATACTGTGCCTCCAGTACGTGCTTGGGTTTAGAATTTTCCAGCCCCTGTTTCTCTGTTCACAATTTATTTTCTTCATATCAGCTTTAAATATGAAGTAGGATCCCAATGTTTACTTAAATTTTTCAGTTTTTAAAAATAGTATTGCAAGCATATGATTCTCATAAAGCATCTTGTGCAGGGGGAAAAGTAAGCCTAGAGGCAAATCCTGTAACTCTCCAGACTGTAAAGACAGAATGATGACAAATTGTATAAATATGTGCAAATTGTCCAAATGATGTCATGTATCCAGGCTTGCAAAAGTCAGGAAGAATACTTGAGTGTAAGGTCAGCACAGACTCTTTCTTTAAATAAAATTGAGCAATTACATTCAATTTGCTTAAATTTATCACCAAGAAAAATGTTTTGTTTAATCTTAATCTTCATTTTATTTTTTGAGCATTTTAGATCCTACTGTATTACTATACCAGTGAGGGCCTCCAATAAATTCAGGAAAACCCTGATAGGTAGCAGCATGCATTAAGCACACTGCCTGTTGGAAAGGATTGGTGAAGTAGGGCAGCATACCTGTGACCTACTACGTGAAAATCCCTAATGCAATTTAAATAGCAAATTGCAGAGCCTTGTAAAAGGTTATTTATTTTTTTCTTTTAAACAAGCAGCACTTTAGGTGACTTTAGAAAATTGCATATTGAAACATTCTGTGGCTAAAGGACAGGCATACATTCTCTGGGCTCCAACTGGTCTATAAATGCTTATACTGAAGTCTTCTTAATTTACACTACACAAGTCTTCATTTCTCTCTTCCTCTTTCTTTACCTTTCTCCCTTCCCTCCCCTTTCAGTATCGAGGTCAACCTTCTCCAATTATTTGTCTGCAAACCATTTCTTTCTTCAAGTTTTCCCATTTCCATTACACAGATTAGTGTCTCCTTGGGTCAAGATGCTTTAACTTTCACTGCATCTTTTTCTCACCTTCTGATGCTTTGCTTCCTCTCTGCTCTCACCCTCTACCCCCAGTCCGTCTAGGTTCGAAGAGAGAAATTTCATGTAAAAAGGGAAAGAAAAATAGATCACTTCTGCTTTCCTGACAAACTTCTAGCTGCAGACACTGGAACATGGATCCAGTGGAACGTGCAGGAGTTTTTTACCAATGCAATGAGCTGTTCTTTGTCCCTGCACATATACATTTGCTTATACAGGTGACAAACAGTTCATCAGCTGTTGTTTGGGTTGTATGCCTTGGTGGTGGCCGTGAATGCCTGTGTGGATACACTCAAACTTGTTGATGTCTGGACCCTTTGGGTTCAGTAATACTTATTTGATGGATCGTGAAATGGTCATTTCTGACAGTAGAACCCTATACCAAACATCAGCTAGACTTCAGTTCCTATCATTAAAAGAAACAAAATTATATTTACTTGTTTTTACAGGTGTATGAATCAGTGTCAAAAGATAAAAGAATGACAAATTTAAAAAAACCCTAAACTTATAAACGCATACATTCTGACTCTGCCTGTATGACTCACAGCGTTCAACATATAGTAACAGTAGTGCCCACTGCATTTGAGAGGTCAGAGAGATTAGTTGTAAATAGATAACATGCACTTGCCTCTATCTCAGGGCCAGACTGCCTGCACACTTTTGTGAGCCATGACTCATACAAAGACTTGAAGTGAGTAAAGGGTTTGCTTTCTAGCCTGGCCTGTTTAGGCAAGAAATTAAGAACAGATGGAACCTGTTACAAAAGAATTTCTGAAGCATGAGCTTTAAAAATGGTGGTGGTTTTTTATTGTCTTTTAAGAAAAAGAAAAACTCGTACAATGTTAGTGGGATGATATGTGATGTATGGCTAATTTGGTATCATGCAATCCGATCTAACATCAAGTTAACACTAAAGCAGCTGAATGAGCTATTTTCCAAACATGTTTCAGCTGCAAATGTTAAAGCCCCTGTAATTGTTACTTTTAAGAGTGCATTAAAAAGGTTGTGAAAACTGCTCGTTGTAATGATTTCTACAACAGGATCTCTGCAAACACGCAGCTGGAGGCTGTCAAACACACACCTCCCTAATAGACAGCACTCTGTGTACAATTAACACGTTAATTTATGGAGTAAACTGATCAGGGGAGACTAGAGCTTCAAAGCCAAGCACTCGCCATTAAGGAAGAAGTTACGTGGCAGGAGTCACCTTGCTCACCACAGCCCTTTCTAACACAAAGGCTGTGCCTGTGCTGCTGAGCCCAGCAATACTTCCTAGCTCCTGAGCCCAGGTGTGGGCCTCTGCTGGTCCCTAGCTCCAGATGCGGGTAGGAGCGAGGTGTTCTCTTCCCCTCCCCATTCTTCCCTCCCATCCTCCCCCTAGTGTTAAATGAAACCTCAGGACATAGACCAGATGGACATGTTGCAACCAAATCCTCTATCTGACTGACTGACTGGGGAGGAGGTAGGTAGCTTATAAATACTGAATCAGCCAAAGACAGTATGAGACATATCACCACTATTATTTAATATGAGAAACACTTTTCACCTAACCATGTGTCTGTCAGAGCAGAGAGTAGTTTCTTTGCTGTGTTTATGCCCTGGTTTTACATGGAAGAGGAGAGAGTTTGGTGGAGAATGTGGCTCAAGGCACACCACATTAGGCATGGAGCCACAAAATTCAGTCACATTCATTGTGCCAGGACTCAGAATTAGCCAGCAGGGAAGCAACATGGTCTGGTTAACCACCATCACTTCTCAGCGCTGAAGACACAGGTCTGAATTGAAGACCCAGGGCCTGTAAACTCTTTTTAGAGCAGGATGTTTAGGCTTTTTCTTTAGAAGACAGCCTCTCCTTTTTTTCTTTAATATATTAGGATTTAGGCTTCTTCTGTATTATAACCTGTTGATCAGACTATTCACAAAGAAATGGCTGACCAATGCTCATCTCAACCAGAGGCATTCAGATTCATCTGTACAGCAAGGTGGGCTGTGACAACAAAATACTAAAGGCTGTTTTGGAGAGCACAGATCTACTTTGTCTTTCTCCTGCTCTCAGACTTCCCAGCCCCACCTAACTTTCAGTAATTGGCACACTCACTGATGCCTTCTCCAGGCACAATTCTGTGTACCTGCAATTACCCCTGCTCTTGAACTCACAGCCTTCTCTGGATTACCCTTCTGTGTGTCTCTCATCAGGACTCAACTACTACAATTTTCAAGGCTAAAATGAATTGTTGGGTCTTTCATTCTCTTTTCTTACCCAGTACCAGCTCTCCTCTTTTTCTTTCCACTGTCTAGAATTCTGACTTCTCAGAGGAGAAAAGTTGGATAATTCTGAAGTTGGATAATGGTTCCACTCCTGACAGTAGGAATTAAAAAGTCTGAAATTTGTTTCCCTTGAGAATAGGTTAATGGTTATACTTGACGATCTTAAAGGTCTTTTCCAACCTAACCAATTCTATGATTCTGTAATTCTTCCTACGCTTAGTTCAGAAGAATCCTGTACTTCCCCACCGCACGTCTTCCCTTAAGTAAAGGCAAACACAGCGAGTGTGGGCAGGATATATATAGCATCAAGGGCTAACCGGATCAGCAGGACGGTGAGGAAAAAATATGATCTGCCGGAAAGAAGTTCAACTCAGGGTAACCAGAAGAAGTCCTTAATGTTACTGCCTCTGCAGAGAGTATTAGCTGACTGGTCTGGTCAACATTTGTTTGTATGGTTCATCATTAGATTCATTTTTGAGGTCAAAATAAGAGTATTGCTGAGGGAGATTCAGATACTTGGAGGTTAGGTGTTTGGGAGCTCTGTTTTCATTTCCTTCCTTCTGCCACAGCCACTATAGATGCAGGCCAGGTGTAGTCTCCATGGCTGTTTTCTTTTGTTTGTTTTTGTTCTGTTTTGTTTTGCTTTCTGAGTAGAACCCATATCTGCCAACCCTGACATTCCTGGCCATAGATTTTAATTTCTGACTCATCTACCTCCCCTTTCTCATGTTGCTGTTGACTGTTTGGGGCAAAAGGAATTTGTCCATTTGCTCACAGTTTCTGAATCTACTGAGTTTATGGACACTTGCAAATCCCACACAAGTGTTCATGTGCCTGTATAAACCCGATTAACATCTCATATTCATGCTGAGTGCACTGAGTTTACTGAGCATACAAAGATTACGTTTCACAGTGACAACACAGGAAATCAAGTGTATCCTGGGTGTACTTGGTTTTTATGTCTTCATAACTGTATAAATCCTGAGTAGAGTGATGGACCTAGTGCACAAGTCTACCAGGTTTGGATTTCATACAGCACTTATAGATTCATATTTGGGAATTTCAGATCTGAAATCAATTCCATTTTCTGTCCCATTTTGCTTCATGCTTGCAATGTCTAACGTATTCACCACTCCCCTTTGCTAAATAATTTAATAACGTGTCTATCAATTAATTCTCTTTGTAATCCATCTTTACATTTCTTTGGCTGCTGTTCCTCCTGGTGCCCAAGAAATGTGCCTGCGAACGCTAGATCTCTGGTCCAACATGTCCCTTTTGCAAAATTTCTACTGCTTCTAAGATGACAGTCACTGAGGCAGGGTACCCTGCTCAGAGGATCAATAGTGTCTTGCCTCTTCTAACAATGACAGCAGAAGGATTCAAGCAGAGAGTCCAGCCTGCAAGAGCAAGAAGCTGCTGAGCTCTCCAAGAGGTGAGGAGAGAAGGGACAGGAGGCTTTGCAGGAGCAGGCAGCCACAGGAACCAGACTCAGTCTATCTGCCAAGTCTACCACTTTGAACATTTGAAATGTTGGCAGGTATGCAGCCAGAGCATGATTTCAAGAGCAGTTGTAACACCCCGGTCTTCTCTCACACCTCCGATGTTCACTGACAGCTCTCATTAAATTAATCCTTATAAAGCAGTGGGAATTTGAACAATTTTGCCACTCTCTTAGAAGGTGTTGCATCACTACTTCACCACCATTAAGAAGCCTGACCACCCAGTCTCTTGTCCCATAAAAACTTAGTATTTGAAAAAAAATCCCATCAACAGAATGCTAGTAAAAACAGAGCTGCCCAGGGAAATCTAACCAAGAGTTAACTCACACAGACTCAGAATAAGTAGAGACCTACAAAAAGCCATTATAAAACTAACGTTTTCATGGAAACTGAGGGAGACATGCTCTTGTAAAATTCAAACCAGTTGCAACCATGAGGTATATCAACACCTTTAGAAAGAAAGTTTTCAATACAGTGATTTAAAGCTTTGTAGTTGAATTCTGGATTTTAAGTTTCTCACAGGTAATGTTTGGATGTGTGTATCCAGCTGTCATTCGGACCGGGCCCTTAGGCTATCAGTGGGCATAAACGATGAACATGTTGCCTTGGTTAAACCATTTCTGCCTCCAGATGGAAATAAAAATCTATTCAGTACCATTTTCAAGCTAAAAATGTTTAGACTCTGCCTTAACTCCAAAAATTACTTCATAAAAGTATTTTCTGCCAAAAGATCATGAGGTGAAATTAAGGACATTAAATTCTTTGTCTGTCTTCTCCTCTTGCCTCTTTAACGCCAAACTGTTCTCCCCTATAATATACATCATCAAAAAATCAGCTAGAAATAAACCTGTGAGAGCCCTACTGTGATAAACTGATGAGACACAAGGGATTCTGGAGAGCATGACTCGTCTGCAGTGATGGCAGAAAGATCCTACGATTAGTCTGCCAGCATCTTTTGCTGGAATAACTAACCACTTTATTTTACACAGTAAGGTCCAGTAACATCTGAGAAGTCTTATTAGCCACCAGGAACTAATCAAAAATAACCTGAAAGTGTAATATTCTCTGTCCAAGAATATGACCCCTTCAGACAAGTTGTCATGGAACATGGAACATGGACAACTCACCAAATAAACTTCTGTGCTCCTGACCCCTGGAAAGCCAGACATAATAAGGAACACATGCGAACCCTCCTTGTGGATACTAAAGACAATTTTCATAACTAATGAAAGAGCAAAAGCCTCATTTTCAAGAAAAAGGCTTGTCTTATTTAAAGATTTAGAAACCTTGCTTAGAGGTTTTCCTAAGTACTTTGTTTAGGTTTGATGGTTAGTACAGGACCCCACATGCAGATATCTTGACCTTTAACTGTTATATGCTCTATACCCAGAATTTGGCTTCACCCCCTAAAGAGAGAAAAATCACTTAACTTCACTGGAACTTTTCCAGTTGTCGACTTCTCAAAAGGCATGGAAGAAATCAAATGTCTCTTCCTCAGTAAAGGAGAAGTACTGTTATTTGAGTTTAATTCTTAGAAGATCTGTGGACCTTAAGTTTAAAAAAACAGATTGGGCAAAGTTAACAGCTCAGACTGTGGTTAAGCTATGACTGGATTTGGTGGTTAAATTTTAAATGGTCAACACGGTCCAGGCAGAGGGACTCAGTAAGCCTATATTAGCCATGAACATGCTTTGCTGACTGTAAAATTCAAGTTGGAGAATTTTCATTAAATTTGTGTGCTTTACTTTTGGCTGCAAAATGTGTTAAAACCATCTCAGACAAACCACTACAGTTAGAGGCGGAATATAACCAACAATTCCAAAATCCATAATCCATGGATTATATGTAATATAAAGTAATATTAATAATCACCAGTTATTAGCCTGAAGCTTCTTAAGGTGGGTTTAATTCTAAATAAATGTCTTTGATTTCATTTGGGTTCGAACCTTATAGTTGTTGCATGGAGGAGTAATCACTGAAAAGTATGACAGGCATTAATAATGTTACTGTTGATTCCTATTTACCTAGAAGAAAGAATGTAAAAAAATTGGTAGTATTGTATCTCTGACTACTAAAATCTTCACTGGTTGAAGTGCAAAAGCATCTGTGTTGGAATACACATAAGCAAATCCAAGGAGTTCAACTAATACTTATGTGGGTGATCTTTCAAACCAAGAATCTGCCTAGACCATTTTTAAGCCTTAGTCACCCATTCATTTGCTTATTTGTGTCAGAAATTAACTACATCAAGTCCCTCTAACTGCATGTTTAACTTAAGCTTCTGAATCTAAAAAAAAATATATCTGGATAAGTAAGAGAAAAAAAATATGCATTATCTTAGAGGGGTGATGGCTTTCTGGACAGGCTGAAATCACAGGCAGCAATTTCAGAGGGTCTTCTTATCTTTTAGACAGCCCTACCTCCAAACACATGGCATTTTTTTTATTTCTTTCTTAAAAAATTATCTTTTTTAATTTTGCAATTATCACCATGATGGAAAGCCATCTATTCTCCATTTGCTTTGCAATATTGCCACAACATTTCAGCTATGCACAGCTTACCAACCTCAATTTTACTGCAGTTGGCAGTGAAAATTCCAGCAAAGCTTTTCGGATTGCCAAAGATGCAACTGGAGGGAAAGACTGTTGTCATAAAATAGAATTGTGCCAGTTTTTTAGCAGTCACCTGCTACAGAGTGAGTTCCTCCTCTCCAACTGTCCTGGAGACACCTGTGCCTTCATGCACTGGGGAATTTATCAAGAGATTCAAGGCAGGAAAGCTGGCTGAGGCAGGAAGCGCTTTCTCCTGGCCAATTTACTGTTGCATTGAAGTTGCTTTTTGCCAACCCGGTATCAAAGAGATTTTTAATTTTTTTATTGCCGACACCCTCAGAACAATCAGTGCAATCAGGATTACTTTGACAGGCATGCTGGAATTGGAGTAGGCAGAAAATGGCCTTAATGGGAATCTTTTACAAAGCAGCTGTTAGAGGATGGTAACAAGACTCTGAATAAATGGCAGCTACATAACTTCCCGTAATCAGATTGGAGCAATCAGCTTGAAAAATTTTCCCATATGTTGAAGAGTGGAGCTTAGGCCTAGGGTTATGGCAGGGACACAGGCCATGGTAAGGTTACAAAGTCTGGCTACAATTAAACACTCACTGCAGAAATTGTGATGATGCTTCGGGGAGCTATTGCACTTTAGCCATTTGTAATTGCACATTCGGAAATTACTCACTCCAAAATTACTCGGGGCCCAGTTACGTGGTTTACAAACATATGTTCTCAGAGAAATGGAAAAACATTATCCTTCCAATGGGCACCATTTATAGATTTGTTTATGGTTATTAATGAAATGTAACTTTGTGAGATTGTTTATTAATAGTTGCATGTGATTTTGGGGGGTTCTGTTTATCATTAATTTAATGATTAAGGCGTTTCTGCCTAGCAGGGGCAAATCTGCAGTTCTTGCAGTCTGTTAATGCCCTGGTTTAATGCCTCTGCTGTCAGCACTCATTGAGTAATCCAGCCAGAGCATTTTTCCTTACTAGAGGTATTTCTTCTTAATTCTTTACAGACTAGACCATGCTTCTGTGTGTTGCATTATCTATGGCAGAATATGTGGGCTGGCACCTGATCTGTGTATCAGTGCTGCCACTTCATATATATTTTATGGCTGATAAAGTGTGAAAGTTATGTGGAAAATTAGCATTGCACAAGCTTTGTAATTATACAGCTTTTTATGAATTTAATGAAAAAAGACAAGGCCTTCAGGGTGTCTCTTTTTTCTGGTAGCTAATGCAAGGAAATTTTCCATTGTGTTCCAAAGCCTATCCTTCCCGCATTTCCCGAGCCTGGGAAACAGACAGTGAGCCCAATATGCTTCGCAGGTCTGGAGAACAAGATGTACTGGTGACTGACAGCACTAATGACCTTTCCGTTTATTGAACGTGAAAGGAGAAGTGTAGGGTTCCAAGTATGCTCATGTGTGTGAAGAGGGATGATCAGTGAACCAACAGGAGGAGGTAACATCATTTTAGAAAATACAATCTGCACACTTTTCAAATGCACCTGGTTCAAACACAGTTTCAGCAAGACAGAGAGGTGTAGTGCTTGGCATGCTGTCTGGAGACTTTTCTCTATACAGTAAGACCTACAGTAGTTTCCAAACAAATTTTCGTACAAAGAATCTGGCGTGAGAATCTGTACCTCATGGGAGGCTCTAAACCAGAGAGAATTTTTCCAGTGCTGTGGGCCTTTGAAAAGATCTGCAGTGTTGCCTGATGACAGAAAATTGATGCAAAAGCGCATAAATAAACAAGTACATAATTTGGTTTAAACAAATAGCTATGATTCCCCATGGGTTTACTCATTTAACTTCCAGCAGAGGTGCAAAATTATGTAACTGAGGAAGGACTTCAAAAACATTTACCCTTGTGTAGGTGACTGAAGTTGAGTGAGTGGTCTCCCTCGTCTCCATGTATAGTTAGGAAAGGGAAGCTGGCTTTTTGAGAAGGTAGCTTAAACCTGTAAACTAAAAAGAACTTCTATTAACAAGGTGCTGAAACATATTGCTACACTTCTTATTGGAGACTGAAGATACTAGCTTTGCATTTCAGCTACATTTGGAAGTATATGTTGGCTAACAGAGGGCTGTTCATGCTGTTTCCCGGGAAAACAGTACTATAGTCTGCATTTTGTCATTTCATAGATGCATAGCAAGCTAATGTGAAAAAGTCTTTGGGGGGGGAATGGAAGAATTAAAAAGACCCCTGCCAAGATTATATTTTTAATTGAGAATCTTAAACCAGAAAATTAATCGGTTTGTTTCCTTTTCTGTCCACCTTTCTTTCCTTTTACTGTTGTGAAAAGGATATGAAGAAAAAGTAATTCAGGTTTCATTAAGTATCTTAAATTTCAGTTTTGTGAGAAAATCCAAATGAAAAAGGTATTTGCATTTTTCAACTGCACTTGTTTAATTTTCACCCCATTCTGATGCTAACACAAGAAAATAGTGAGCACTTTAGTGTAGACAGCTTTCTGGCTCAGAAGCCATTTCCAGGACACATCGAGCACATAGAGCATTGCTGATGGCTTCTGGAGCCAGGCAGCTGTCTACACTAAGGCTCACTCTCCCGTTAATACCAGGCTAGTGGAATCAGTGCCTCTTCAGATTTTAATCAAACTACCTGAAATGTTGTTGAATACTGTGTGAGCTGGGGGACAGAAGGACTTGAATTGTTTTCAGCACTGTTCAGCCGCAGTCACTGTTGACACCAGTCATCAGCAGAGAGTACTTTTCCTAGGGTACATGAGGCCATTACGTCCTCACAGCTTGAAAATCATTCATTCTCACAACACCCACACATTCTTCTTCATGTGTTTTTTTCTTGGAGAAAAAAAAGTAAAAAATAAAAGAGATTGTCCAAATAAAACAGATTCTTGCATTTAAAAAACATGGCTATTCACAGGGGTTATAGAAATGTACTCATTTGTAAATTGGTTGTAAAGATTTGAAAACTTGAAAAGACAGCCACACTCTGTGGTTGTTAGACACATGGATTTCTCTCTCCCTCCTAGAGAAAAGAAAACATTTATTTTCAGCTTAAAAATTGTTTTTGGAACTAAGGTGCAGTTTTGCAGATTCATTGAAAGAGAGCTAAAGGAGGGTGGAATTGTAGCCTGTCACCTGAGAGCCCCAAATGTAAATGAAAGATTCTTAGAATAAAAGTATAGCTATCCATCCTACTATCCATCACTGAAGTGTTAAGGTTAAAAATGTATTCCCCTTGGTACCATATCTAGTATTTTTGTAACATGAGGAAAGTGCAGAGCTAGACCATAACCTGATTCTCTGGTACAAACCCACACAAAGCTTTTCAACACCCTGGCTATGTGCCAGTAGTAGAAAATGGGCTATTTCTATCTGAACAAGGCATACCGAGTGACAAAAGCTGAGCCACCCATGTGGGTGCATGAGCTGATCTCATCATGGATTATTGCTCCTTCAGAGCTACTTTACCCTCTGGTTTTGGCCGCTTGATAAATTCTCTGATCAGCTGTCAAGTGTCTCCCAGCTACTTCACCTACATTTCCTAGCATCCTTCAGCTGACCCCTCTGGTCTATATGGGTCTTTGGCATCTCCCTCGGAAGGAGCGTAAAGCTGCCACCCATCTTGCTTATGGATTTTACATGGCACCTAGTCACTGTAGGGGCAGTAACTGCTGATACATTTGGCAGCTCTGTCATTTCAATGAGTTCTGAAGACCGTGAAAAGCCAGAAGTTAACTTCGGGCAAGTCACCGCATGAAGGGTAGTGACTTCTACTTGCACAGTCATAAAGACCATGCAAGTTTAACATAGAAGACTCCAGTAACAGTTTGAATAGCTCATATCAAATATAATATAAGCTGTGTCAAGAAAGGAGAGAGAGAAAGGAATGGAGAAAGGGGAAAGGAGAGAAGAGAGAAAGGGAAGAACGAGGAAAAGAAGGAGAGAAAGAGAAAAAGAAGAGAGAGAAGGAAAGCAAGAGAGAAAGAGAGAAAGAGGAAGAGAGGGAAAGAAGGGTAGAGAGGGAAAGAAGGGGAAAGGGAGTGAGGAAGGAAGGACGGAAGGAAGGAAAAGGAAGGACAAGGGAGGAAAAGAAGCCTGAAAGAGAGAGAAAAAAAGAAAAAGAAGGACTGAGGAATTTGTAGCAGAGCTAATAGTGAGGAAATTTACAACTGGTTAGAATTACATAGGTTTGACTCCAGTGCTGCTGAATGTGTTAAAACTAGTGGGAGCCACAACCACAGTTTTTATTAAACCTATTGGAAAAGCAAAGCAAAGCAAAATGGTGGTAAAAATAGCTACATTCATAGACGTCTTGTCTACTGTGTGGCTCCCACCAGTGGGAATTTTTTTCTTATTTGCACACTTCCGCAAATCAAGTCAGGCCTATAGGCATGGGCATGAGGTATTTTACAACTATATTAGGAGGGCCAACTGCCTCTTAGAATGGTACATTTCCATAGTTTAGAAAAGGCTTAAGGAATTGAGCTATTAATGAAAAGGAATCCCTGGCTGATCATAACACTTTCTGAAGCTGTACCAAACAGTTTTGTCTGGTCTGCCGTATCCGTTCCCTTTTCTTCAAATTGGTTCAAGAGAACCTCTGGCTGCAAGAGATTCATCCATTTTTCTTTATGTGATAAAACTTAGCATGGCTGAGTTTTGAGTTCTACCTAAGTTAAAGTTACAGGAACATGCTTTACCATTGCAACAGTACCAGCTCCTACAGCCATCACATTTAAAAAGCAGAAAAAAATCTTATTTTTGATCCATAGGTCCTGCCACTTTGGACAGATCTTGACAACTAAATATATAGGAAGCTGCAGCAACTATAGGTCATGAAGTCTGATAGTTAACGATCACAGAACAAAATATCTTCCCCAACCCACACAATGACCCACATTTCTTACAGTAAAATCTGCAGCTCTATTTGCCTAATTTCCACTTACACAAAGGCAAAATACTATTCAGCTCTTCAGTTGAAATTAATAACTTAATGGCCAGCACATAAAACATTTACTCCAATTGCTTCAATTTCTAAGAAAAAGAAGTTGAGATTGCTTTTTCTCTAATAGCAATAAGAAATAATGTTGGTTAGGAATTTTCTCACTAAGTTGTCCAGAGTCTTTAATAAGTTAGTGTATCCTA
The DNA here is from genome assembly GCA_026283785.1 of Coracopsis vasa. Taxonomy (NCBI): domain Eukaryota; kingdom Metazoa; phylum Chordata; class Aves; order Psittaciformes; family Psittacidae; genus Coracopsis; species Coracopsis vasa. The sequence continues at coordinate 35,973 of JANHGB010037600.1, forward strand.
TCTTTTTATATAATATGATTAACTATATTTCCCCTGATGTCCTCTTCAAATGTCATATTAGTTCTGTGCCTTGCAACTGCAGGAGGAAAGGAATTAAGGAAAGGATTAAGAAACAAAATCTGTCCATAAGAGAAAGCTGGTTACCTCTACTTACATGTGAAGTTCTTCTGCATCAAGCACTAGAAACACCATCATATCTCACCTGCCTGAGTAGTGCACTGTATGGATCCCCTCACCAACCTGAAGAGCTGTTGCTCCTTTCACAGGGAGAAGGTTTCTCAATGGAGTCTTACTTGGTTACTCCCATTGTCTTGATTTTTTTTTTCTCATAATAACAATAGCATAGACCAATGTTACATGGCAAAACTTTAAGAATTTTATGAAGATGAATGATGCCAGTAAGTCTGGCAAACATGAAAATGTCACTTGGCACTGGCAGTGCAAGGGAGTTTTCGTGGCTAATGTTAGGAGCTGCAGTAGAGTTTTTGTCACCTGGACAATATGCATACACTCCTCACATGTGTCCCACCTCCATGTTTCTTCCAGCCACAAGATTCTTCCCATCTGGGACGACCACCAGGCTCCAGAACTCTGTCCTGAATGGAAGGAATAAGATCATTACTTCTGCCTCCATCACTGGGGATTCCCTGGTGAAGGTGAAATGAGAGTAGCTCAGGTAAGACCAGAGTAGAAAGGTGTGGTTTCCCAGGTGGAGCAACCTGTGTAGTTCCACCAACATCAGTAGAGCTGCACACATTATACAAGCTGGTGATCAGCCCTCAGTAGTACTCTGGGCCTGTGCTGTCCATCACGTAGTCTTTCACTCTTCTCCCACCTCCTCCCAGAACAGAGCTCATCTGCCAATTGAATGCGTAGTTATTCTCCTATAAAACCCTGGGTTTTCTCCTCACTTCAGAGCAGTAATAACTTCAAAGGATTTACACAAGAGACACCAATGATAAGCTCTGGTTGAAGCTGCTGACTTCAGCAAAGAGCAAAGACACTGAAGGTCTTATGACTTAAAGTTCTCTGTGCTAATATATTAATGATAATTCAATATTTACAGCATGATAGCTTGAGCTTCTATTTTTTAAGGAAAACAACACATACTTGTATTTTGCTCCAAAGGCAAACATCAAAATATTTCAAGGCTGATTTCAACTATATGTTATTAATATAACTCTGCAAATTTAAGTTTTTTAGTAACATTTTATCACTGGTAGGAGAAAGGACCAAATTCTGCTCGCTTATGGCAGCCGATATCATAGAATAGAATCATAGAATAGTTAGGGCTGGAAAGGACCTTAAGATCATCTAGTTCCAGGCCCCCTGCCATGGGCAGTAACACTTCACACTAAACCATGTCACCCAAAGCTCTGTCCAGCCTGGCCTTGTACACTGCCGGGGATGGAGCATTCACAGCTTCCTTGGGCAAGCCATTCCAGTGCCTCACCACCCTTACAGTAAAATCTTGAAGTACTCTTCTTGAAGTTAACACAAC
>JANHGB010037605.1:0-57696 GCA_026283785.1 Coracopsis vasa
GTAAGCGTGGGTAAAGCCCTTCCCAAAATCTTCGTTCGCGAAGTCAAGCCATCAAATCAAATCAAAGTTATTGAACTAATGGATGAATGTATCTCTGTTGATTAATTAGAACAAATCATCATCCATTTGGCCTGCAAGCAGAGTTACTTCTAGCATGCAGTTGGAAAGCTGTCCTCTTCACATACTAGTATTTAAACTATCAATATAAAAATTTTACTGTATTTTGCTGTAGATGGTATCTGGAAAGAATGGCTGTACATGTCATTGGAAAGGACTGATTGGAAGGGGGACTGTAATGACATGACCCCTTTTTCTTTTTTTAATTGTAGGTAACACTCCTGGAGATAGAGGAAACTAAGAAAACTATGAACTCCACATCTAGTAGTGAATAATCATGCCAAATTAAAATAGGACTTTGAAAAACAAACTTGTATGCATTTTGATTGAAATTCATCACTGCTGTAATGATATTTATTTGAATAAATGAAGGACTTAGGAATCAATTCATACAGAATTCTGTGGCTCAATGAGCATTGAGAAGGGGTCTACACTACATTAAAGCTTCTTATTTTGTTGTTGTTTTTTTTTTTTTTTTAAGCCCTAAACCAAAAGTAGATCAGTGGAATGGGATGTGTATGTTACAGGTGATTTACGCTGCATACAGCTGTACAATATTTATGTGCCCACTATTTGTTTATTCTATACAATGAAAACCTACTAGAGTCTCAGATTGCTAAAAGTAGGAATAAGCTTCAGATTAATGTGAACAGTACATTGTAATACAAATTACTCACTATGTGTTTCTTGTAATGTTTTCCAATAGGGATTTAAAGAAACGTGCAGGGTCCTGTCAACACTGAGTGTTAACCATGATTCAAGAACCCAGTCTTACATTAGTTAAAAACAAACAAACCTAGATTGTTAGGTACAGAAGACGCTGACAGCTATGGAAGTCACTCCTGTGATCTTGGTTAGTTGCATGATACCAAAGTTAGAGGTATTTCTATTCACTCTCTAGAGGATTAAGCATGTTCTTCCAAAGGTTTGCTTAAGATATAGTTATTAGGATACATTTGATTTTTTTAAAGGGTAGGAAATCAAATATGGATTTAAAGAAATCCATATTCATTCAGATGCCAATCAGTTAACTTCTGTCACCATAAAGCTGCCTGCCAGATTTAAAATTATTCTCCAGGGAACTCCTTTTAAGTTAAATTCCATAGTCTCATATATATGTTTTATGACAGTTTCATATAGGCCCGGTCAATTCATTTTTATAAAAAAATGAATACAATCTCTGCTTCGTGCATGCTCTGTACTGTTTATTTTTTATTTTAAAGTCAGATTGAATGTAATATATTAAAAACACTTTAATCATTTAGCTATAAGAATTCACTCAATAGAATTTTTCCTCTCTTTTTAATAGGACTTTCTGAACAGAGTTCTTTTGATCTCCTTGACTGCTTTCTATATTGTAAGTCTAATCCTATATTTAAACATTTTTCTACATTTCATCAAACACTCTGATTTAAATTTCCCTTAATCTAGCTAGTCATATTAATCTACTCCTTCACATTGTAGAGCATGTCATTTCCTTTTAAAAATAAATAAAAATAAAAATGGTTAATGAAAACGACTGTTACAACATATTTGAAAATACTCCACAATTTAGCATCACAAAAAGTGAACATTTAAAGATTCTGCTTCTAAATGCCACCCTAATTAAAGGAACGTTCCTTTTAAATGTGCTTTTCTCACATGCATAAGAAGCCTTATTCAAATGAAGGGGAAGACCTTTCACATACATGAGGCTATAATAGAGAGCTTAGCATAACTTCTACCTGATTTTCAATGCAAATGGCAGAGGAGAAGTTAGTGTGTTGATGCAGATTATGGTTTATCCTTCTCACACACCACAGAATTCTTCACGCTCTGGAAATATTTTGCTTATCAGTGAGAAGCAATGATCAACACCTCACACCCCCAATCCCAAGGAGACTCAGAAAGTGAGATCATCAATATTCAGATATAGTCAGATTCTCACGGTTCCAGACTATTAATTTGCTCCTAAACTGAAGGTTTACTGTACAATGCGCAATATAAACATTTTACTGCTGCATATCAAATATCAAATAGAGTGATTAAAAGACAACTTAACAATGTTGTGCTTGTGAAAAACAGCAGACAATTGGTATTTAAATGTATTACATGCAGGGACACTGTTCCTTTTACTCTTCATTGAAAAAATTTACTACTTTAATTTTCATCTGTGAAAAAAACCACAATGTAGGAAGAGATTTCTATGCCTGATATGGCAAATATTCCCAAATTAGATTTAACAAGTGCATATATTGTTCACAATTCTTTAGTCAGCTTCTGTAGTTGTTTTCTACAAAAGCTTGAAGTCACTGCTTATGTCACAAATGTGTTCTGCTTTCTCTGAAAACAGGCACCATTTATTACATGATAGAGGGAACAGGTGAGATGTAAAAACAAACCAAGCATTACAGCCCAGAACCGAATTAACTGATGCTAACAACGCTAATTTGGACTACCATCTCTGACAGCTCAGGTGCAGTGTTACAGTTGAAGAGGAGAAGTATATGCTTGGTGTGTAGTTTTCACAAGGTTTTCTGACCATCTTGCTGGACTTGAATAGCTCCAATGTGTCTTCAAAAGAAGTGAATAAGAAAAAGAACAAAACACCAAAAAACATAAAATCAAAAAAACCCCTTTTTCTTCACTATTAAGGCCAAAAAATTGCCCCTTTCTGTTGATGTCAATCTTCTGTAGAAAAATGTGGGATGTGAGACAGATTTTTGCTTAGGACACCATAGTGATGGTATTATCATTTTTAACATTTATGCAGGTATAACGCCCAAGAGAGGGAAGTATTAGTAATGAAGAAATTAGTAATGGAAAATGCTTCTGCAGCAGATACTTGACATGCTTCCAGTCTAGCTATGTACATAGTGGTGGGCTGACATAAGGGTTCATTATCAAGTACTAATAAATCTGTTACAAATGGACATTTTATACACACAACCTGCCACCAGGATCTTTCATATGAATAGCAATTCCTTAACTGTGAGCTATTTCACCTCTTTCAAGCTGTCCCAGAAGACAAAGATGGGACTTGACAATAACTAGAGAAGAGAGGACACCATTTTTCCAATTCTTCCACAATGTAGAAAGCAGATTGCTGGTCTTCAAATTTTTAAAATAAAATACTCCAGGAGTTTCAAGATATTTATCAAAATGTGGAATTTGAAATTAATCAAAGCAGAGCTCTACGTGTCTTGCTTGAAAAGCAGATAATTTGTTTAGTCAGTAATTTAAATGAGGAAAAAAATTTTTAGTCAATAATTTTGAAATTTTCTATATTTCTAATATTGTAGGGGTTGGCTCGGAAGGCATCCAGAATATCTCTGACTTCTAATTTGCCATATTCAATAAAGGTCATGGGGGCAGGGTTTTGTTTAGCAGAGGCAAAAAAAAAGTCAATTAATATTTACTTTTCGTAGGTGAATCAAACACATGTTCTAGAGGATCATGAAATAGTGTCCAGGAAAATAATGACCAGGCATATTGACTCTTCCCCTGCATCTGCCTGAACACAATTAATGCTGTGGTGGTTTCTTTCAAATAGAGACCTTGCTGCTATGCTTTGTTTTTTAGTTGCAGTAAGACTGGATTCTTGTGCTTCCATGTGATGCCAAATTATGCAGTAGCACCTTTCGGAAGCTGGAGGTGGCTTCAGTTCACAGCAATCTCTTTCGTGAGAAATTTGTTTTACTGAAATTACATCGTCTCATCCCTGAAGTCCCTGAATGTTTCTGGATTTCCAGACACCATCAAAACATTGGTTGCTTTTGTCCTATAAAAAAAAAAGTGGGATTTTCGAACTCACTTGCACTTGTTAATCTGTGCTGCTTCTGAAGCACTGCTTCTGAGAGGAAAATTAGGCCAGTGATGATGAGAACTTCTGAAAATCCTCCTCTACATAACTAGGGATGCTGCAAGGTGTTTGTAGTATGTCTTCACATATATTTTATATAAGGTTCCAGAAACAGAATAGTGTCCCTAAGACCTAAAGCTTCTGCCAAACAAACTAAAGATTAAAATTTGCCCACACAGCTGAAAAATGCACTTTTTGTGAGAAATGTCTTGTTTATACAGGTTACATATAAAGTGTTCAGCAGTTTTTTAAGATGTTTCTTTCTTTTTTCATTGCCATCTTGTCAATGTAAAACCACTTCTGAAGTAGAACATCCATCTTCTATTTTATATTTTATCAATGATAAGCTTAATGTAACTTCACAAATTTCCTACTGTCTAGGTGGGATCAGGATAGGATGAAAATAAACTAACTGAAAGCAGTCCTGAAAATACTTTTTGGTTGACTTAAATATCCACAGAAACAGTTCTGTATAGCAGAGAACCAATCTCTGGACCAGCTAATTGGATTAGATTTTTTTAAAAAATGGTACTATGTATATTAAAATAGACAAAGGCTCTTAAAAATTGTTATTTATGCCCTTCCATAAATCCTTAGAAATGCAATGCAAAATACTGGTGTTACGTCAAGTAATAGGGAAACATGGCTAAGATCAAAGTCTCAGCAGATTTCTCCCAAGAGAAGGAAGAGCAGAACATGCCCTTTTAATTTTGCAACTTTCTTTATATGCTGTGGACTTGTCAACTGCTTCATGTATGACCAAGCAATCATTTAAAATAAGTGCTAAGATATTTCTATCTCAAATCATTCAGGGAAGGTGCAAAGAGTCTTAGAAATGTACCATTTTTGAAAGTCACCTAGGAGGATTTTCTGTGAGCATTAAAAATGTTACACAAACACAAGACTTAAATGATCATCCTCATTCCCTGCCTTTCTTGCAAGTGTCATCAATTATTTTCAGGAAGCTTGCAAACCATTCAACTGTTGTCATGGCACATGAGTTATAAAGGAAAGTATTTTCTAGACTTCTGTTTCAAAACATAAAAAATAAAATATATAAAAAACACATATATATGTGTGTATATATATATTAAAACAGGAAATTCAGCATTTCCTTAGTTTTCACATGCCAAAATGAATGATTAGAGCTCTAAACAAACAGGACAATATAACATAAAAGACCTGAGGTTTTATAAAGGGTTCTCTGAGATAAGAATCTAAAATTCAGAGTACATTGCCTAAGGTTCCCACTCAGTGAATGAAGTTAGATACCCAAGAAAAACGATCCTTAAAACCCAGCCAAAATCAACACTTTACACAGTTGTCACTCTTAACTCCTATGATTTTGCAGAGGCTGAGCATCAGGTTTGGGGTTGCAAGATTCTGTCTTCATGTATGACCAGAAGCCTCAGTCCTGCCCTCAGGTCATATACACCATGAACATCTATTAAATTATGCGAGGATAGCCCTAAGCACAGGTCTGCAAAATCATTTTTATAGACAAAATGCTAGAGTTCCTATCTATGACATCATCATGCATTCACAAGCATTCCAGGAAAATTTTTTCAGTGAGGTAAGATTTAGAATACACCAGCTCCTCTTAAATGCTATTTCTCTGCTTGTTTTCCACTTCCCTGAGAAGTGGGTTGTGAAATGTTTCTATGCTTCATGTATGCAATATTATTCCATAAGTCTCAAGCACTGTACCTTATTTAAATTAAAAATGCTGTATCTCAGGGAGGTACAGTTACAATACAGCTATAGGACAGTATAACCTATTCACTGACTCTGGGATTTTCTATTCTTCAGGAATTTCCTCAAATCCACATACAGTTCTTAGTGCAGCATTTTACATGTGGATTTTCAATTTAGCTGAAGGATGTATAAATACTTGTGTAGCCCCAAAATTCCCAATTGACCACAGAGAAAAAACAGCCCAGGAGTATCAATTATCCTTGTCAACTGTAATTTACACTTGCTAAACTACCTGGCAGATCTTCTCTTTCCAGATGCTTTAATAGGAATAACGTATGCAGAAAGCTAAAAAAATTGTCTTAACAATACTATGCTTCTGTAGTATTTTTCAGTCTGATGGAATGCCAAAACGATTTAGATATTACACAGAAGAATCTGTTTGAATACCATTTGTACAGTCCTTCATAGTCAAACAGAGCCAAGAAAAGAAAAAAATAATAAAAAAGAACGATTAAATAGATTGAGCTCTGAATTTCTGAAATAATTTTGAAATTGCCATTGCTTTTAGTGTCCTATAATTCTTCTTGTATGTTTTTCTATATTAATCTGTTAATGCTTGTCCTTAGCTCAATTTGCAAGCCATTCAGGGTGTAAGAGCAGTGATATTGGTCTTTACTTGTCTAGCACAATGGGAACATACATTTTATGTTGTTCATGCTACGAACATATAAAGATCAAGGTTAACTAATAAACCACTTTAGCATGCAGTTTGACAAACTATCCTCTCTAGCAGCAGGGTGTGCTTTTCTACCACTCCAGCTGACATGGTTTCAGTACTGTTTTACAAAGAGATGTCTTTAAGTATCCTTAATTTCTCTTGAAATTTCCTTGCCCATGTCCTGATCAGACTTGTTCTGGCCAAGTTTGTGAGAAGTAAAGGAACTTTAACCACAGAGGATGTACCTGGGAGCAGATTTATATAATGATTCCTGGAGATTTATTACTAACAAGGCAGATATATCAGCCAGACTGAGTGATTCCTTGGCCATGGAATTTAACTTGTGTTGCTAACACGTGTTCTGAGTGTCAGCTTTCAATTACAAAATGTTGTGTTCTTAGCCTTTATGCCGGGGTCTAGAAGACCGACTGCAAATCTGTGGTATTTTCCATTTTGCTAACAGCAAACACCCAGTATTATTTTCTGTCTACCTGCTTCTCAGTGATCTCTGCCTGTTGCTGCTTCCGATCCCCTTTTTCCCACAAGGGGGAGCGAAATTATATTACACAGCTGGTATTTCCAGCCCTGCTGGTCCAAGAGTAGGACAATGGTATGAAAGGATGTTGACAAGTGACTATGGAAGTCGTTGAGATAAATGGTATATGAGAAGAAGAGTTGTAGCGAAAAAAAAAAAGGGAAAAAAGAAATTGAAAAATAGTGTGTGAAGAGGAGGGTAGGGACAAGTTCTGAGGTGGTTCTCCTTAGGAGTATTTTAGGTCCTAACGCCTTCCCACAGTCTGAGAATGTCAGAGATCCAAAAGAATATTTTTCAAATAATAACTATGGAAATAATCAAGTATTTTGCACAAGGCACATATATTCAAGTCCAAGTCATCACTGTGTACATACTTAAAATGGGAATCAGGAACAGAGTTGTAGGCTGTTTCAACCATGAATTAACATTGTCATGGCATTTAGGCATACTTACCACAGGGTACGTAACATGCTGAAAATCAAAATGGTGATCATGAAGATCGTGATGTTTACATGTTATAAAGTTTTAGATCTACACATTGCAGCAGAGCAGCTCCGGATTAAAAGATATAGAAAGACTACCTTTTCCCACTCTTACACATCTCAATATTAATTAATTATTGCAGCTGCAATGCTTGGCACAAATACATACTCATAGCCTGCTGAAGTCAGTAAAACTCTGCAAGGCCAAAGAGTACCTCACAACAAATCTTTTTCCAAGTCTGGGGCCTGGAATTGTTTTGAAGCATAGCAGCTGCGTGAGCATTATAATTAGAGCATGTCCTCATTCTGCGGTCAAATTCAAACAAATGTATATCCTCATCTTGACTGGGCCTGTTACTACAAGTGAATACGCCAACTTCAAATCATTTGTCAATTAAGGCATACATACACTAGCAACTGACTGGCTTACTTTAGACATCTAACTAAGGTTACAATTCAGATTCCCGAAATTTGGAGATGTGAATGACCTGCAGTCAATGGAGAGAGGCAAGTGTCTTCTAGGGCTGATACACTGAGTTTCTTAAATGCAATGGTATGGTAAAACAGGTCTGATTTGATACACTCTTTTCAAGTCCCATTTAACCTCAAGCAATACACAGACTTGGTAAAACTGGGTTTAGAAGGGTAGCAGGGAAGGTTGCCCTCTGAGAACTATGAAAATTCATGTGAAGATTTAAAATAAAGCTACTTACTTGGAAAAAAACAGTGAAGTTTTACTTTTTCTAAAAAAAAATAACCACATAGAATAAAATAAAACAAATTATCAGAACTCTTCTGTAATAGATAGCTATTTCTGCAGTTTCCCCTTAAAATATTAAAAATTAAAGATAAACCATTTAAGTTTATGAGGTTTTTTTTGAAGTCTTCAGAAAAACAAATATTTATAGACAAGACTTTTCCAGTTATCAAGAAGTGGCAATGGGGAACACAGAATCCTGAATGACAGTCACAGAAATAAAGAAAGGAATGAGGTAAATCTAATTTTCAAACAAATGTAAGGGATGCTGGATGGAGCTGGAAAAAAGTGGGCTTTAACTGTGTATTGTATGGAAAAGGAGGCTTTATTGCTGAACAAACAGTACTGACGATGCATATGCATATCCACATTTCAAACATGAAATTTCAGATTTTAGATCAGGGTATGCCATGACCATGAAGCAGTAAGAGACTGATGAGAGATCAGAAGAGTACTTAATGTCCTGAGATGAATGGAGATTGTGAAGCTTGCAGATCCCAGCTGTTAGTTATTCCTCTGCTAGAGGGCAGGGCTTGGGCTCTAGTCCTTGCTTGCCTAACACAGTGCACTTCACCAGAGGCCCACAAGACTGCAAGAGTCTCCTATCTGTTCTACTGCATCTTTCTGGAAACAGAGATGGTTATTCCAGCAGCCAGGGCTGCCAGAATGACTTGAAAAGTTTCGTTAGCCTGATAGCCTTTCAGCAGACTGGTCTTCCTTCTACCAGCCCTTCCACAACCACCCCAGCAGGAGGAAGGGCCTGGACTGAGCCCTGAAGTGCCAGCACTGGGTTTCTCCTAGTGCTGCTTCACTTCTATTTTCTCTTCCACTGTCCCACCTAGACCAGCAGCTGGATTGTGTGGAACAGATGCAGCTACTTGCCTGATCTCCTGCTACTCTGTTCTTCTACCACACCAGCCACCCATGCCAACAGGTACAGGAGGGGGTAGATTTCTTGGTGAAAGCTACTGCTAGTGGTGTGAAAAGGCAAATGGTTGTTCCCTTGAAAAGGAGGCTATGGTGTGAATGGGGATGTGCAAAATGTTGGGTAGTGCATTTCCGAATACTGCAGCTGCCAAGACTGGATGCTTTTACTCTGAGGCACAAACTGTAAACTATTTTAGATTTCAGAGTTCCTTTCTCTGGGTGTCTTAGCACTAGTTGGGAGTGGCAGCTCCATGTTCTCTTTCCTTGTCCCAGGCCACACTACTCTACAAGAAAGTTTGTAGTATGGATTTTTTATCCTTATAGGCCAGGGAAGGGACTGGAGAGAAGCTGTGTGCCAAGGTCTGACCCCACTTCAGCATCTTTCTAAAACTCCATGCAACGACAAACTGAAAATAACAGAAACCTTCAGTCTGGACCTTGCAGGTCTGAGGTACCTGCTCTAGACAGGAGCAGCTATCCAAAGACATCTCTGTGTTGTCTGCACATTAACTCAAGTCATCTCTTAGTACATTTTGTAGGCTTTCTTCACTAACCTTTGAAAGCGGCTAGAATTCTTTGATAGGGAATGTATATATCAAAACTAAGTTCTCAGTACCACCTTGCTGAGTTGCCTACAGCTGCCTATTGAGACATCTAATTCAAGGTTCTAGGCCAAAGGGAATCATCTCCATTCTCTATATTGACATGCTATTTTCATTTTTAAAAATTGCATCCCTGGATTGTACTACCATCCCCTGTGAAGTTATAAAGGAAAATGATGCTAGAGTCTGTGTCATGGAATGCCTTAATCTCCTGATAAGAACATGATAGGAACACACCAGCTTCGCACCTTGTTTTCCCTGCTTTGGAATATAAACTCACACTTCTATCTTCCATCTTCCATATCATGGGCAAGTATAATAACCACTGCTTTACAAAGTCAGTCTTTTTTTATTTTTCCTCAGCTTCTCTTGTTGATGCTATTCCTCTTCACATAAATAATTAAATATTCCTGTTAAATAATAAATATTAAATAAATGGGCCAGAGAGAGAGCAGGAGAAATACTTGCACTAAGATCTTTCTCATAACATTTTCACATCTTTCAGTTTGGGGATTTTTTTTTGGGGATGGGGGGAATGCCTCATTTTTTATCTGATTTCAAGAAAAAATCATGATTATAAAAAATTTTGATGAAATTATTTTTCAAGCTATCTATATCATAAGCTCATAAAACTGAATGTAAGTACATATAGATGTAAACATGGCTCATTTTTCAAATCTCATTCAGTGAATGCCAGAAACTACCTAAATTAATTACAGTGCAGCTGAGAATTGCAGAGATAGGCCTATTCCAACTCATAGTCTTGCCTTTTTACAAGTGCCCTACATTTTATGGAAGGTTTTCTCTTCTGTGCACATATGAACATGTATTCAGGCAGCTATCTAAACAGAAGGTTTATTGAAATCACTGAAACACAAAGTGATGTTAAACTGGAGCAGCTGTTGAAGTAAGAAATGTTTGCAGGCCATTGCTCATCTTCCAACCCTGCACATTCTTCTACTTTGAATATAATTTTCTCCCTTTCTGTAAATAAACAAACAAACAACAAACCAATATATAATATGTTCAGCATCACTGGTTGAATAGGTAAATAGCAAGCATGAGGCCAGATTTTGGGCAGTCTATAGAAGGACTTGAAAACTACAAAAAATTAAACACGAGATACTAAGGCATTGATATTTGGTAAAAAAATCTCCAGATGCAAATACATTTTCAGAGATTCATTTCGTCCAGAAGTGTAAGCCACAGGCTTGCACACTGTCTTTCTGTAATTATTGTAATGAGCCACTTTTTATCAAGCAAATTTCATAACATTCAGAAGACAAAATTTGAACTGGTTACTTTAAAATGAGTTATTAGATAAAAGTTTAATAATATTTAAAGGAAGCACTTCAAACCTAATATTTGCATGAAATTATATGCATTTTAGTCGATATGTATTTCATTACTCTAAATAGTTTCACTACTATAGCTTAGTTTTACTCCTTGGACATCTTTACTGTAATTTTAGTTTGCAAAGTGTGCTGTTCATTTTAAACTGCGAACAAGAAAAAGGTAGTTTTTGACATTTCTTCTGCCTTTTTTAAAAAACAAAACAAACCAAAACCAAAACAAAACAAAACAAGACAAAACAAGAAGACCACTTTCTACTAACATTGAAGACTAAATCTTTGGATAACCTGTAACTGATGATTTATTTTGTGGGCTGGACTTCCTACAAGGTTATGTTGCTATTTTAAAATTATAAAAATAGCTTGGTGCAGCTTTATTATTACATACAGCCTTGCAGACCCTTCTTTCATAGTACCTGGGATGCAAATATTCACCTAGAGATGGACTGATGTGGTGACTGATCTGGTTGCATAAGATGGTGATGCTATGAAGCAAAGATTGAAGGTTATTCAAGCTCACATTCGGTGTTGCTAGAATGCAGTGAGCTATTCTGAAGGCATGCCTGCCATTTTGGGCTGACAATTCACAGAGGCTGATTTTGAACTGGAATGGGGTTGTGCCTGCCTTGCAACCAGGAGCTAGGGCTGTTCTGCTTTTAGCTACAATCCATTATCAGAGATTATATGATAGGTTCAGATTAGAATCCCTTCTCTCTTCCTCAGAATTCAAAGGCATTAAGATAGGAAGTTTTGGTTTTTGTACATCCATCTATAACAATATGTCTCAGAATTAAAACAACACACTTGTTCCTCAACGCAAAGGTTATGACAGCATGCATTAATGGCTAAAATAAATACATTTTCCCAACAAGACGAATTATGCACCAATATTCAGTATACCTGGAAAGGTCAGCAAAGAACTCGTCTGGGAGCACAACCAATAAATTATTTGTGTGATAAAAGCAATGTGTTGCCTAGAACAAAATGCACTGTGTTTTTTAACTCCGACAATTTATTTTCCTTATAAATAAAACATTATCCATGGTAAAACAATGTAGTGTGCAGTGAACAGAAATAATCTACACTTTTTAGCATGCAGTTTAACAATGGTGTGAGTAACAGTGAAACAAGTTCAGCAGTAGATGGAGACTAAGAGCTGGCTCTACAGGTAGGGAAGAAAAACTGGTTATAATGTTTCTAAAATATTACAATACAATCAGCTCTTGTTGCAAGATGTGCAGCCAGCTGGAGTGAAAATTCAGTCACAACGGCGTTTGTATACTCTTTCTGCCCGAAGACTCCATTTGCTTCATTCTTTTAGTTTCAGTGACACAGAGCAACTTGCATGTAAGCTGAATACTCTGGTAAATCTGTCTTCAAAAGCCCATGGTAAGTTTTCTGAAAATTTCTTTAATTTATAGTGGATATTTTTTTTACTGTATGTTATATCCAGAAAAGAGTATTTTCAAAACTGTTGTTAAAAAATTTTTGCATTGGAAATCTTTGTGTTTCTAGTCAACATGAGAGAAGGTCATTCAGCCTGGACCCAAGCAAAGTCATTCCCCAAAGGAAAGCCACTGTAAAGACTTCATTGGCTGGAAAATGATGAACCCCCATGTAAGTATCCAAATGGAACTAGGGAAATAGCAGCTGCAACTTTTATTACGTGCAGACTCTGTCCCATGATACTCCAGCTCAAGCACTTCCATATTTATAGATTACAAGAATGCATCAAGGCGCCTTTCCTTAAACACCTTGTTGCGAGTAATCTGGCTTCAACAGATGACCCTAAAACTTGAGGATGTGCTGCTACTTTGTTGGTAATATGAGTTACCTCACCTCATCTGTGTTGCTTATGAAACACTGGCAAGGCAAAGTGTGATAAGTCATGACTAATGTTCACTCAGCTAAGAGACAGCTGTTCTTCTGTCACCTTAACGTTTCTTTCTTTCTGAATTTAGAACTTGAGTTCTCTCCTCTCTTTACCCTCCCTGTTTTTCATCTTTTGTTTTTTTTTTAACCCTAAGTCAAGTGTAAGTCTTGGGAGGATAATTATTAGTAAAGATAGGTATTATCTTCTTTTTGTATAATACTATAGCATACATAAGTACTCGTGTTTTCAAGGATTCTTTTTACATATGTATCAACTATCTGATTAAATAATTCCTTCTTTATTAAAAATATAATAATCTGTGAATATATTTGTGAGTTACACATTGGCTAGAGATGAGAACTTCAGTGGTTTTAACTCTTCATGCTTTGCATAGCTGTAGCAGGATATGAAGGGAGATTCACGGGGCTGTGAGTTGAAGTCTCTGAATTTGTTCTGAAGCCTATGTACATTTCTAATTTAGATTCCACCATAGCCATCTGTTAGCAGAAAAGTTTGTTTATTTTTTTAACAAAACATAGAAATCTCCTAAACTTCTACTGCCTTTTGGAATCAATGATTTCCAGAAACAAAGAGAAAGTAATGGCAATAGCACACAATTTCCTCATACCATGTAGCATTCACCTGAACTCACCTTAGACTTCTACATCACTTCCAATTGTTAGATTCCTACACCACTTCCAATCATTAGACTCCAGTTACATTCAGTAGAGAGGGGCAATCATTTTAAATGGTACTTCTCAGAAGGAGAGCCTATAAAACTAGACAGATATCTGTAATGCAGGTGTTGAAATGCAGATTAGCTGAATTCAATAGTTGTGGTAGAACTAGGGGCAGAACAAAATTTGAATTGTGTTCAGCTGACTGGTACCACAGATACTCCAATGGGAACAAACTTTATTGTCTTATCCCCAGGATTAAAATGGTTATCAATCACTGGCAAAGAAATTGTGAACCCAGTTGTCAGGGTTTAAGTCCAGCCAGTAACTTAGAAACATGCAGCCATTCATTCACCCCTTCCCTCTTTCTCCCCCTTCTCTGGGCAGGATGTGGAGGACAATCAAAAGAATGTAAACCCCACGGGTTGAGATAAAAGCAGTCCAATAACCAAAGTATAATATAAACCTATTATGATTATGATTTTTATTATTATTATTATGGCAATAACAAGGAGAGAGAATACACAAGTGAAGTACAATGCAATTGCTCACCACCCGCTGATCAATACTCAGCCTGATACAAGCAGGAAGAATCTGCCCCTCTGGGTAATTACCCCCAGTTTACACACTGGGCATGATGTGCTGTGGTATGGAATACCCCTTTGGCTAGTTTGGATCAGGTGTCCTGTCTCTGCTTCCTCCCGCCTTCTTGTGCCCCTGCTCACTGGCAGAGCATGAGAGACTGAAAAGCCCTTGATCAGAGTAAGCATAACTCAGCAACACTAAAACAGTGTGTTATCAGCGTTGTTCTCAGACTGAAGATGAAACACAGCACTGGAGCAGCTATTAGGAAGGAGAAAAATAACTGACAGCTGAAACCAGGACACCAGCCTAAAGCATTCCAGTGCAGTGCCTTCTATTTAAAAAAGAAAAATTATAAACTAATGATTCTACATAAAACATAGCAACTATATTTTCCCCAAAGAATATCTAAAAATTTCTTTATAATAATGTTCTCATTATTGAAAGTTGGCATTAATAGCTTAATATAAACCACAATATGTAGTTATATGTAATGACATATGTGTAATAAATATTTGTACTTATGAGATAACATATGGGAGTTCTAAGTCTAAACAAAAGCAGAAATAAATATTTTCACTAGTGTGGAACCAAATTAATTTGAAATTATGTTTCATCAAATTTCTAAGTTTTTTCATTCTGAGTTATTTTATTTATTAGACATCTCTTTTAAATGCATTATTTTTTCTCAACCAAGTCAAATTTGCCTTTCAGATTAAATATATTTTCATGTTTTCCATAATCAATGTCAAAGGGTGACTTTTTGGAGAGAAATTACAGAGTATTGTTCTTTTTTCTTCTTCCAGTGTTTCCCAATGTGTCACCCTGCTGAAGACAAATGTGTCCTCCCAGACTTCTGGATGCAACCGGTCACTGTATTCCGTTACCCGTTGTGGTTCATCTCCCATTAACTTCGTCATGATGACAAGTGAGACATCATAGATAAGTTCCAGTAACCAACCACTCAGACTGGAAACTGGGAGCTTGATACTTGGCGCAATAGGCAAAGGGCAACTGCTAAAAGACACGAAAACTGTAAGTTAATATCTGTCTAACAAAGCAACTGTTACAGAATTGTCCTCAATAAACATAAGCAAGGTAGGACAGCATTTGTCAAAAGCAAAAAAGGAGTCTTATACTAAGTTAGATCAGCCACAGGAGAGCTGAGGTATAAGCTTCTCTGTACTAGCCTGCTTTCTTGTCGCACCCATATGATTTGGAAGAGAAAACATGAGGAAGTATGAGATCATCAGTAGGTCTTGCTGTAAGTGCTTGAAGAGAATGTGCCAATATTCTGTGCAACTGGGCACAGTTACAAGGATAGAAATATTTTGCTTGAAACCTAGAAGTTCCTAGTAATTTTAAAAATAAGATTAAAACATTGAAGTCACATAAGCATTTGTTTCTTCCTTACTCTTTTCCTGCTTTATTCATCCTCTGAATACTAAATTTTCTGGGAAATTAATGAAATTTCTCATGTATATTAGATGTAAGTTTCTAAAAACATCAACTGTAATGCAGAACGTCAGTGCACAAAAACTATTTCACCTTACATTTTACACCAAATCTGACTAAAGAACCTATCAAGAGACTTAGCAAATCATCATGTCTTACTGTAAAGTAATTTACAGTTGCATTTTCAGGCAGGCATCAGCAGGCTCAAAACCCATTACAGCAAAGATAACAACATTAACTTAATCCTGACAGGCAAAATACTGTAGCCAATACAATTGCAGGTATGGTGTGATGAAATGTCCAACTGCAAACAATCTTGAAAAAGGTCAGTGCAGCACAAGTGTTTAACAATACAAGTGTTTCAGTCTGGTGTTTTAGACAAAGGTTATCATCAATGTTCAAATTAGAGAAATTCTCAATGAATCATTGCCTTTGAAGTTTTTGTAACACAGAGCCTTCATCACAACCACAAGCAGTAGTATTCATGTATCACAAGGCCTTTGTTTAAAAACCTGATTAGAAAATGTATTCAGCTTAAAAATGTGCACAAAGAAGTAGTGAATCATTTATTTACATTTTTATGTTTTGTAATCTTTCTGTCCATGATATCTGTGTTACAAAGAAAGGCAGGCAAATATCTGAACATTTGCATTACTCCCAAGCCCATATTCCCTATAGCACTAGAAATTTCTAGGTAGTCTATTATTTTCACAGGATCTGTGATTCATGTTAACAATCAAGCTAGCAGAGCTGTTACTTGCCAGAGTATAGAGATGAAGTAATAAATAAAGCTCAGCTCCCCTTTTCTTTCATGGGGACAAACTTCTGTTTTGCAAACAATAAGAATAACATTTAGCTATAAAAGTAGTAGTCACCTTCTGATGAGCAAAATTTCAAGAAAGTGAAGGGAAAGATCTCCTGAAATATAATAATACCATGCCTCAAACACATCTTTGTTTTAAATTCCTTATTGATTTTTACTTTTTCAGTAAGCCTCTGATGTTAACATAGAAATAAAGCAACCTTTATAGTATCTGTTAACTGTATACAGTTGTTCTTCTACGCTTAATGCCAAACTACTGAAGTCCCAACTTCTAGTTATATATGTAATTTTTCAATATAGCTAATGTAAATCACATATTTGTTAGGGCTAGTATTTGTGAGGTAATAAGGGAGGAAGCTTACTTCTACTATTATTTTACGTTCAGACTTTGCTAAGAAAATTGCTACTATAATTATTAGACTTTGAGACCTCATTTCTCTGGTGAATCCAGTCATGTAAGGATATGTAAGTAAAACAAATTTAGAAGTCCAGGACTGAATTTCTTCAGCATTTTCCAATAAACTAGTGTTTAGTATATTCTAGTAATGGGTTAACACTTCATGTGAAGAGTAACATGTATAGTTAGTTATATAAAATTGTCAAATTACTCTTTGCTGTGGGGGGACAGTTATTATTACAGTAATAACTGGCACATTACTGTGTCATGACTCAATTTCTAGCAGAAGCTGATGCTTCTCAGGGAGGGACAGTCTAGAAGGTTAAAGCAACTATGCTTCATTAAACAAATGCATACCACTAGATCAAGTGCCAATAATGACATAACTGACATGCAGCAAAAGAGATATGCACTAGTGTTCTCACCTTGTTTCCTACAGCATGTGTCATTGTGGACACCCAGCATGAGCAAGGGGAAGGAAACAGATGATGCCTTCATAGGGAGAGATGGGCATAACCTACAAATGTAATTTATCAAAACAAAGGAGAGACTGGAGCTGAACATCTGCATACATTTGTGTCTGATAAACCTTAATTTCCAAGGTATTGCAGATTATACTCTGGCGAAGGAAATAAAGATGCCTTTTAGACCACTTGTTTTGTGGCCTTGCTGTGAAACTCTAGATAGAAATATGCAATACAGAGACAATTATAGCTAATCCACAGTCTGCATAAAACATACACTACTTGCACCTCTATTCTGAGTTTATTTCTGAGTAGGTTTGTAAGAGTTAACATGCAAGTATTAGTCAGTGTTAACATAAACTGAAATCTCCAGCTGTCTGCATAAATATCCTGCTCAATAAAACTTTATGAAGTTCAACAGTTTATACCATTAACTGATTATTTTTCTCCAGTGTTAAACTCCAGAGAGAGGCAGGATGGGCGTATAACCAACAATATTTTTTTTTAGGTATCCCAGCTATAATTACTGCCAGGTAAATTTTAACATCAGAAACACAGTAAGATCAAGCCACAGTATTTTTCTTCAGTTTCATTAGTTATACTCCAAAAATGCTGAAGAAAGAATTCTATTAAATGTTTATTTAAGTGTTGTTACAGGGATACTTCCCCCCAAACACTCAAAAAGTTTTTCTTACATTCATTCAACTCATACTGATTCAATTCACACTGGATGCCTTTATTTAAATTTACTTTGGGATTTTTAACCTGCCTACTTTGCAGGGAGGCTGCACACCAACTCACCTGAGCGTGAAGGGTCAGCAGCGTCTCCTGAGTCCTCAGTGCTCCAGAAGAACCATTACTCCTGTACGTGGGGAAGAATCTCATAGTACTCAGACTACTTTGCCATAAAAAAAGCACAGGAAATATCCCAGAAACTCTAACACCATAGAGAATGAGTGAAGATGAAATAGTTATATGAACATTGTCCTTTACAGTCCACCTAAGGTGCAGTATGCAAAGCCAAATTGCTTTGGATACCCACAGTGCTCATCTTTAGGCATATATATATGATCAGGGCTGGGATAAAGAGAGCAAGGCTGTTGTGCTCACAAGGAGAACAGTGCATTTGATCTGTATGCTATAGCACTGAAAAGTATGATTATCTGCGTGGCTTATTACTGGACTCTTTCAGTGGGTTCTGACTACAACTGGAGATACAGGTCAGGCAGAAAAGTTGGTTTGTGACCCTTTAGAAAGGACCCACTGCCACCATTAAATGTTAGATGGTTTTATTAACTGAACTTTAGATTGAATTGCCTGTGAAAGTGATAGTTCTGAACATATTGAACACACATGTGCTTGAGGCGTGCATGCACAGACACACACATGTAGTTGGACCTTTGCTGTAGTCCAAACTGAGGTTGCTCCAAGGATTGGCTGCCCCAGGAGCAGTCTGCACACCAAAGTGACTGCTAGGCAGGTGTGGATGTTCACACCCAAGTGTCAATCAGCCTTCCAACTAACATAGCTAGTGAGCCACAGAGGTGCCTCATTCAGTTTGCATAGCATCTTGTTTGAAGAATCTGGATCCCAAGAGAGCCTTCCCTGCAGGGCCTTCCCCTTCCCCTTTGTATTATTCCTTTAATTCAGCAGTGAATTGGATGCTTTCAAACCAGCATGGGCTGATCTAACAAGAGAATAATCTGTTTCCTTCACAGAGGAGGTATTTATGAAGATGCTTTGCTTAATAAATTCAAAATTTCTTGCTATAGAAAAGGTTAAAAACCTTTTATTTTTTCAGCCAGGAAAAAGTGAAAACTGATTTCATTTCCCTCTGTTTTTGGTTAAGCAACCTGGTCTGGAGAGAGAGAGATGCTGCATGTACCAAGCCTACCTTCAGCTTTTAATTGTAGGTTTTTCTGCAGTCACTTTCACCCATTGTTTCTCTCAGTTACTGACCATCAATGTGGCTGGTTGATGCCTGATGTGCCAGTGAGCCCAGCCAACAATTTTAAGCTGCATTAGTTTGCTCTTCAGTCTCTCTCGGAACTGCTCGCCTGCTGTGGCAGTTCCTCATGCAGACAATAGTAGGAAATTGTGTCAACTGAATTATTTCCCTATATTAAAAACATTGGGATTTTTTCCATGACATTTTATTTGAAAATTTACCATTCAGAAAATACAGGAACAAGAGCAACTAATGTACCAGGCCAAAGGCAGTCATACACTGCTGAAATAACTCTGATAGTTGATGTTATTTCCCCTGTGGTTCCTTGCTCCCTCTCTGCTGCCAGAGGTTACTGTCTCCAAGGCCGAGTGGCCAGGAAATAGCATGTAAGTGCTCCTCAGTGCACTCCCTGGCAGCTTACCCAAGCATCTGATGCAGCAGTTTGAATTAGCCTGCCAGACTTGCACAAAGCTAGCTGAGCACAGATGTATATTCTGCATAGCGAGAGTAACAATTTCATTTTCAGTCTGTAGGTAACACCTAGGGATAGTGACATTATACATAACTACAGCCTTCTGGCAACCATATGGCCTCACCATTGTGGGCACACTCCAGTTATACCCACCAGCATCTTCCTCAGGTAAAGTTCCTTCAGTACCTTTTGAGGAATCATCTAAAAAGCACTTTGCTTCACCATTTGGATTTAACTTAAAGTTAGAAATCATATTAAGAATTTCCTTTGGCTCTCTCACCTGACCTTAGGTTATATATTAGGTTATATAGGTTATATATCACCTGCTGAGAAATTGTCAATTTCCCTATTGGATTCAAACACTTAAGTACCGATGAACAAATTTCACTCATCTCCCAAATGAAAGGCAATCCTCTCCATGGGAGAGAGACACTGTTTTATATAAAATCACTGACTTCTGTAAAAAAGTTAAACAAATTTGGCTCAGTATATTCCCCCAGGTCTTTGTGCAAGAAATTGGCCTCTTTAGTAGAATTTTACAGGAGTAAGATATGAGCAAGGAAAAATTCCTGAGTTCAGCTTTAGAACACTGTATATACTATTATCACTTTTACATTCAAATTATCAATTCCAGTTCAGAGTGCATTAAAAAAGTATATTAACATAAAAGTGCAAAGAAGGATGCTTTTTCAGTAAAAGGAACATAAGGCAACATAAAAGGAGATAACAACCAAAGTATCCTGAAAATATCGAGAGATTTTTTTTATGAGCTTTAACTCAAAAGACCAAACGTGAATTCTATTAATGTGATCAAATATTCTGTTAATTATTCTGCCATTTGCTGGTAACAAAAGAATGCTAATATGAGTTCACTTCTGAAATAGAAAAATGTAAATGTGAATTAATGTGTAACTAATAAAAGATCAAGCTTACTAGAAAGCCAGTAGTAGGCTTCAAGGCATTCTGCTAAATTAGAAGAACACTTAGTTTAAAGTTCATAGAAAGTTGTAGGTAAACAGTCTAAATTGCAAACAGTGACAACTTTACAGAAAAAATAGGTTAAATGGCTTTTCTGCTTATATTTTGGGGCAATGTAGACTGGTTCCATCTCATTTGCTAGTTTTCACTGGTGTTCACTAATTAGTTCCCTTCATGTTGAAGTTCAATATCATAATTCAGTATACATTACTGGAGCAGAAAGTTCAATATCATAATTCATATACATTACTGGAACAAAAAGTCTGAGAATGTCAGATAGGCAGCTGCCGTTTTCTGACTTTTCCACTGGATAGGCTTTGTATGCTCATGACAAAGATCTTTATGACAATTCGAAATCAATGGCAAAGCTGTCGCTGACTTTGGGGAGTCTGGGAGCTCACCCATGCCAGTCAAGTTACACTCAAAAAATGGAAAAGCAGAGATATTGTTGGAGACTGAGAGATCTGATTTTCAGAAAATGCTTAGAACTCAGATTCTGACATGCAGACCCCAGTGCTGTGCTTCAAGTCAACCACTAGAGTCATCAGTCTATGACTGGAAAAGTTAGATTTATTTCCTGATATTACGACATGTTACAGGAATCAAAACTTCAGCTAAGGATACAAAGGAGATGGGGAAAAACAGAGATTTTGCTGCAAGGAAGTTTGTAAGTATTATAGACTAAAATCAGAAAGGAAATGCAAGATCACATGACCTAATTCTGGCATGGTAATGTAGCATTCAAGAAAACTCTGTGCTACAAAACATGGCACTTACAATGTGCATGAGAAGAATTAGGTAGTGAACCAAAGCTTTACAAAAATGCAGGGAGAAAAATCTGAATCTTGAAGTTTGTCAGTCTCCTCTTGCAGGTAGGCATCTCTGTCTAGGCAGAACTGATGACCCAGAAGCTTGTTCTGAGTGTAGGTGCTGGTTAATTTTCTTTAAATTAAAGCACGTTTTATAGTTTTGGTTTGGGTGGGTTTTTTTGGTGGGGTTTTTTTGGTTGTTTTGGTTTTTTTTTTTTTTTTTTTCGGTTGGTTGGTTTGTTTTTGGTTTTGGTTTTTTTTTTCCAGAATCATTCATTATGGACAAAAAGCAGAAATGTACTGCTCATACAGGAAGGAAATAAGATGACGTGATTCAGTCTTTCTGATGATGATCAGTGGATGCTGTTTAGGATTTGCAGATCTACAGAGGAGGCTAAGGGAAGCCAGTCTGCTGAGGTTCATCTGAGAACTAGAGTTTCTGCTCTAAATCCAAGGGTTATTCATGTCATATACCACCTGTGGAGATGAGACTAGGCAAACAGATGAATCTCAATTTAGCACCCACTCAAAAGAAAGGCCTAACAGTACCCCACCATTGCTTACGCATCCCTTCCCAGGAAATGGGAGTGAATTCCCTCAACCCAAGCGATGCTTCATGTCTTATGGATCTGTGTGTTAACGACTAGGCTGTGGTTGGAGCTGAGGATTGAAAGAGCATAGCTTGATCATGTTTTAAAAGAAACCGAGTATCAAAATGGTGACTTTCCCAGTTCCTAGGAAGCCATCCTGGAGAAAGGCATCAGGAAACCAGGCTTCTCAGAGACCAGAGATGCGAGAAGGGCACCAAGTTCTGTCAGGACTGAGGCACTGCTGGAGAGTGGCAGGAGCATCTCAGCAGTGGTCTGAGCTCTGCAGGATCTGAGACAGAAACCTGGTTCAAAGTGTGGGTAGTTTTCAGGGCTCAGACAACCGGAGTTTTCAGAATCAAAGTTGTGTACACCTAAAGATCACCTGAATTCTTATTTAAGTGTTTAAGCCTTTCTATGTGGCCTGAAGTTTCATATCCACTAAAATTCACAGGAATTAAAACCTAATTACTGTATTGTTGCTAATTCTGAATTTAAAATGCTCTCTTGGCAGTTTAAAAGAATAGCTAATCATGTCAGTCGACTAATGCATAAATCCATGGAAGTTAGCTGAAATGTTCTGGGGCCTCGTCAAGTGCATCAGGAAGTGCAAGAGGCATCTTTTAATGCTCCACTTTGATATGAAGGATTAGAATTTTAATAGCTAAGGGAAGATGAATTTTAACTTTAAAAAAAATGACAGAGGGAATCCTAAGAACGTGTAAATTGGCTAGATGGTAGGTAGCCATGATAATTGCATTTTGCACAGAGATGCCCTCTAGTAAAGCCAAAGTAATTTAGCTGCTCATGAAATAGGGAACCATATTTGCAAGTTTCAAACTTCTGGCTATGCCATGGAGAATGACTATGCACAGAGAAACTTTTCTATAGAAAGATGGGACACAGATTTATATATGACATTTTTTTAAAGTTATATTTTCCTCTAATTTTAGACCTCAGATGAATTCCATTTGAGATTTATGCTCCGACTGTGAGGATGAAGTGGTCTTACAACAGACAGAATTAAGATTATTTAGTTTGGAGAAGACCCCTTGATTACCAGCACTTATTTTTTTGCAAGTTCTGGAAATAAATGGGCAATGTAAAATAAGGGGAGGGAAATGGGGGAGAGGAGTCAATTTATCAATCTAGTACTTCCAGAAGTAACTGACCAAGTCACTAAGGAAAGCCCTGCACAGCTAAGTCTAAGTTTGGAAGTGGAAACCATGCATAAGCTGATTCAAAGTTACAGCTACATCACCAGGTACATCTGGTGTACATCACCAAGGGAACTATTCTCCAGCACTCTTGCCAAAGCAGCCCGCCACCTGCTCTTGATTTCAAACATACCTTGGGCTATGTCTACCTTGGCTGATGGAGTCCATTGCAGCACTAAGGTGACTAGTACTGAGAGAGAACAGGTGGGTGTATGTATGTGCTGGTTCTTCTCAGTGTAACTCTTACCTTTATTGCTGAGGGAAAACTTATGTTCACCAAGGGCTTCGCAGCAGCTAGTGAGAATTACTGAGCTGTTACTATTCATAGTGCTTCCCAAAGTGTGAAATAAATAATTTCTCCTGTTGCTCTGATCATGGTACCCTTTAAGCCAGAGCCACCTGACATTTGGAGGAGTTGGATGCTGTGAATAGGGTAGTTGATTCCCTGAAGATGCTATCCTGTTAAACGACTTGAATATAAACCATGCAGAGAAGGATCCATAAGGACGGAGATTACAGCCCCAGAAATATTTTCCTAGTGGTCTCAATCTCATTTGCCAAGGTTGATGGCATAATCCATGTCTGCTGCACCTGTCTCTCCTAGAAGAGAGGCTGCCAGAAAACTGAGCAGTAGTTCTAGGAAGGGTCACTGCATGCAGCTTCTTTTGTACAGATCTTGTAGATAAAAAATACTTAAACACAGCTTATGTGTAATGCACAGAACTTTAACATAGAGAAATAATGTCCTTTCATTGCTAGAATTCTTAGACTGTGATTGAAAATATTAAAAACTAGTAGAAAATGGTTTTAATTATTGCATTTTTGATTTGACAAAATAGAAAAAGTAAAACATCCTTTCTTTTGGGGATAGCATTATTCATTGTGCACACATAACAAGCACAATATAAGGCTGGCAGAAACAGATAGCTCTGAGAGCCTTCAGTGATAAGGGCAATATTAATACATTAATGAATATAAATACATTTGGAATATAAATATTTTTATATTTAAATATATAGCAATACAAATATATAATAGATATAAATATATAAATGCTTTTATAAAAATGTTAGTTAAAATTTAAATACATTAATAATTGGAATAAATTAATTCCTTAAAATATTATGTAGTGGATTATAAATCTTTTTGTAATTTGCAGAACTATATAATGGTGGCACAGAGGATTTACAGCATCTCTTTAAGCTGTCTTTTTACACAACACAAGCATTTAATAAAAGTATTCAACAAAGCTTATTGACATTTACTTTTCCCTTTGCCACATATTTGTTAAGTTTGAATATCACATTCACATTAACATCAAACACATAAAATATGGAATAGCTGGAGAGAACAGAAGACATATTTTAGTGCTTTGATGTTGATGCCAAAGTTTTATTTAAGATATTTATATGTAGCCAAAAAAGGATAATAAATTTCATTGAAAGCTCACTATATTACTAGACTTTTCAAAGTCCACAGGGTACATTGAAAGTACCAAAACGGAAAAATAGAAATACTGCTGAACAATCAATCTTCAAAAGCAGTGAATGTTATGAGGAAGCCACATTTAAGATATCTGTAATTTAAATTTGTTTTCTGAAAAGTGGAATGACATACACAAGAGTTATAGATTAGACATAAAAATGAGTTTCTTTAGTTTTTTCCATTTTCTTACACAGGAATCATTTGCTTCAGAGGCATTAGAAAAAAGACTACTTGTACTTACTACATAGTACTTACTACATAGTACTTACTATGAAGTTCAGTATGATTTAGTAATGTAAAGTATGGTCAAAGGCTGAGAAAAGCAAAGACAGTTCCCTTGACTTAAGTGTTTGCAAGTTTCTACCTACTGCTACCTAGTTGAAATTAAATTAATCCATAGATTTGTAGCAATAACATGAGTAACCAAGCAAGATGGAATATGTACTTGGTAGATTAAATTTATCTCTGCTGTATTTCTCCAACGATATTAAGTATGAGCAAACTGGATCAGATTAAAAGAAGGGTGAGCTATCAATCTCAAAGAAAGCTTTAACAGAATATTTTATAAAGACTAAAATTATTTTGGCAACTTTTGGCACTATATAGTTATCTTTTTTTTTTTTTTAAGTAACCAACTATGTAAATTGGATGTTATCACTCGAATGCAAAATTCCATTGCCAAAATATATACATATACTCTACTGTGGATTCAGGTTTAATTTGTTCATAATGGCCTCCAATTCAGGGGAAAGCAGAGATAAGAAATTCAGTCAGTGTTTCCCAAATATTAGAAAAATATGCAGACCTGCTTTGGATCAAACGTCATGCTTTGGCATCTTTTTCTCAGTTTTGTAAAACCTGACAGACAGAACTAACTTTTTGATTCACTTTAACGGGGAAACTTTTTCTGTAGTCTTCTGTTTAGATGCTTGAACTTTCACTGATATATTTCAATTGACATTTAGACCCCTAAATACCTTTGTGTATTTTCTCTTTCTTATTACTTGCTGAACATTCCTAGATGAAAAGTCAACAGAAACTGTTGGATGGTCAGTACTTGCAAAGAAATCAGTCCTGCGATTGACATCTACTATAGCACCAAAGAAAGCAGGACTCAGGTCAATTACTAGATCAGGCTTAAACATACACCAGAAAGCCAGCTGTAAGCTCTAGTTTAAAAAAGGACAAAGGAAGAAACTTGATCTCTGGCTTTATATCTGTGTTATTTCCTCAACTCATTGAGGATTTTCAGTCTATTCCCTGAGTTGTTATGTGCCAAGGTTCAGCAGGTTTGCTCAGTCACTATAAGAAACTGCAGCTGTAACACCAAAAGTCACAAATTCTCAGCCTGACATGCTCCTGAAGAACACAAGGAAAAAAGGGACAGAAACAATAAAGTTTTCATGGTACAGGATTAGGCAGATGCAATACTTGCCCACAGTCATGACATCCAACATATATGTATGGCCATCGGATTTTCCTGGATATGCCCCATTGCATATCAGTTAGTCAATCAGGGAAAAGCACAGCCTTCTGTGACTGAAAAATATTCCCTTGAGTAGGCTGAGATCTCAGTCCAAAGGGTAGATCATCAGGTACATACCATGTTACCCATATTCAGTAACTTATTAATGTCAGTATGAGTTTGGTTCACATTTCCTGTTTTGGGCCATCCCCCCCCCCAAAGCACTTGGAAACCTTTTTTCATGAGGTCCCCTATGAGAAAAATTACAATGAAATCTGAACTAATACTTTCTTATGTTTATACACTTATTTCATTTCATGCTACTTTCTTGTCTTGAGCTAAAAACTTGGGTTTAAGATTCATCCAAAAAGCCTTAGTGTCAGGCCCTGTTAGCCTTGTCCAGACTCTGGTCCAATATCTCTTATCATTAAACCCTGAAAAACTTGTGGTGATGTGTAACCTCTCAGTAGGGAATAAAGTCAAGGAGAATTTGTTCTTATCACTATGAGAGCAGAACTAGTTATGAAACACAAGCTGCTGGAAAATCTTAGTTGGCATCAGTTTATCTGCTTTGGATCCAGGAAGAAGAACATACTTTATGGTGCTTGCCTAGAATTCTGTACAAATATTCCCAAAAGGTATGAGCAGGTATTAAAATCTTCCCCATTCAGGTCTAAATGATATCAGATTTTTTAACTTATCTTCCACATAATAGTGTTATCAAGTAACATCCAATTTATTTTGTTTCAAATGTCATTGAGCTCCCTATTCCAATTGTATTGCTGTCTATTTAAAAGCTGGATGAGCCCCACTGTTTAGAAACAAAGGTAATATTATTAACTATGATGAGAAAGTGTTATCATCATTGTAAGGAGCCTTGAATAGGGAATGGCTTGGTAGATAAAGTTTGTAAAATCATTATTTAAGCTTGCATAAACAGCATTTTATGATTACCCACATTTGTTGTAACACTACCCAGGCAAAAATGGATCAAAAATGCTACCTTGATCACATTCTGAGATGAACCTTAAGATATTAGACCATGCATTATCTTTCTGTCAACAGCCTTAGAAACAGTTGTTAGCAATACAAATAATCTCTTTTAAACTGTGGCTCCTTAAGGCTGATCTGATCACTGAGACAAAAGATTTTACAATTTACGGATTTAGTTGTCAGATGTAGTTAGCAGCACTTTTATAACATTAACAGTCATACGCACCTGATTTCAAATTCTGTCACATAAGATTAGATTAAAAGTCTGCTTCTGGCAAGTATAATTTGCTTATTAATATACTTTTTAAAAAGGAAAAGGAGATATAAAATTTTTACTTTGAAATTATCCAGAGATACTGAATTTGTTTTGGAGAGACAAGACATACATAATGAGCACAATTCAGATGGCTTGGGTTCGCTTACGAAGTCCATCTATGCTGGAAGTCTCTTTCAAACTCAACTATTCTATGATTCTGTAAAGTTTTCTGGGTTTTCTTTCAAATGTAGCAAATATAATGTGTAAGCTATTTCTGATTATGCAGGAAAGGAGACAGTTAACTGAAAAGCTGCATGTTGAATAATCATAACCTTTTTCCAGAGAAGTCAGTAAACTAAATAAATTGAAGAACAAAACATAGGAACTATTCTAATAGCTTGCAATAAATGAAAGATTTTAGAAATTTAAAGTTTAATGGAGTGAGCAATCCAGTTCCCTGCATCCTAAACAACTCTTTTACCGGAAGTCATACTGTTCAAATATCAAATCTCCTTATTATCAAAGCATGGGGGAAATGGACAGAGGCATTATCCTATCAAAAAGCTTTCTGTGGAAGACATAATATGTAGCTAAACACATACTGGAGTGAATTCCAGTAAGGAAAGTCAGTTGATAACCCTTGCTTTCAGATGCTGGCTTGGTGTAAAAAACATCTTTGCCAATTAAGTTTATGGAATCAGATTTAAAACAAACCAAAACCTCCTAGACAAATAAACAC
The DNA here is from genome assembly GCA_026283785.1 of Coracopsis vasa. Lineage (NCBI taxonomy): Eukaryota > Metazoa > Chordata > Aves > Psittaciformes > Psittacidae > Coracopsis > Coracopsis vasa. The sequence continues at coordinate 28,247 of JANHGB010037605.1, forward strand.
ACACATACACTCACCTTTCTAGAAAATTTAAAGGAACAAAGAACATTTCTGACAGAGAGGGAACTCTTTTGAAATAAAATGTTAGAAATTTCTTTAAATATATGGAGACCTTTTTTGTTCTTTTAATCCAAATATTACGTCCAGAGCTGCCAAGTTAACTTGATTTCTGTCAGTGAGTGATGGATTTATTGTTATGAAATTATTCTTACCTTGTGAAAAGGGAGCAAACAGCTGGTACATTTCTAGATCCTTCCAAAGAAAATATCACTATGAAGATATTAATGATAAGCACATTTGAAATAGTGAGAGTGTTCTGTGGAACAGAATTTTCCAGCATTGTTTTGTTTTTTTTTCCTTAAAAGCTAAAGATGTATTCAGCTTCCATACAGGGAGCCTGCCAGACAATTTTGTCACTCTAGAGTCTGAAAATCAATTTAAAGTTATTCTGGTTTTGCCAAATTTTGTGGCTTTGCTAAATTAGAAAGTATTTGGAAGCCTACTGAAATGACGATGGACAACCTCAGAAGTGAGAAAAAGAATGTCAGTATCAGCATGCAGGTAGGTAGCCAACACAGACTAATTAAGCATTCTTCTCTGTGTTCTTAACACCACAACATTCCTTACAGGAATTTGTCTAAGTGCACACTTAAATATCTTAAGTCTAGAATGAGAGGAGTACTGCAATTAGAGCTCCAAGGACATTTCCTAGTCTTCAAAAGGAGAATGCTTGGGCTGAGGAGAGATTGCAGGAGCAGAGTCTGTTTAGTCTAGAGAGAAGACTAAGAGGGGATCGTATTAATACATACAAATATCTCAAAGGCCGGTGCCTGAAGGATGGTGCCAGACTCTTCAGTGGTGCCCAGTGACAGGATGAGGAGCAACGGCCATAAACTAAAAACCAAAAAGTTTCAGCTGACACGAAGAAGAACTTCTTTATGTTGAAGGTGGTAGAGCACTGAACGGGCTATGCAGAGAGGTTGTGGCGTCTCCTTCTCCAGAGACATTCAAAACCTACCTGAATATGTTCCTGTGTAACCTGCTCTAGGTGGCCCTGCCTTGGCAGGGGGGTTGGAATGGATGGTCTCCAGAGGTCCCTTCCAACCCTAATGACTATGTGATTCTGTGATTCTGTGAGTGAGTCATGTGGCAGTCTTCTTTCAGCGTGGATATAATCTCCTGAGACTTGATCTGAATCATGGGAAGCTTAATTTTCTTAGTTCTTGAAACTTTATAGCTTTGATTATAGGTATGATGAAGGTTATCAAACTATAAGACCTGTTTTAAAAAAAATACTGGAGGCATGTAAAATTAACAATCTTTTTTTGATACTTTGGCTTAAATATGCCAATGAGTAGGTAGATCAAAAGACTACAGCCTTCATTATGCTTCTACTAGTTAAGGTAGATGAAAGCTAGATTGGAAGGCAGGCAAGGCAGATACTCTGTAGAAAACTGAGAATTAACAGAAACAGCAAAAGGAAAGAAGGCTAAGATACAATAGCAAGAGTTGTAATTCTAGGTCTTTCAGAGTTTGTAGGACCAACCATTTTGCTATGCTTTTACTGAGGAAGGAGGGCCAGCTCAATTTTATGACTGTGATTCCTATTACTTGATTTTTCTTTTGGGATGCATACATATGTTTTGCAGCTTTTTACTAAGTTGAAAAGAGAATGTGGATGAAGTCTGAAGGTCTACATAGGAATTTAATGTTAGATTGAGTAATTTTTGCTGGAAACATTTAAAAGGATCATTAAATTCTGCTATTAATATCTAATGCTTTGCTTTTGTTTTTCTGGTGTTTCTTCAGTTATTTAATTTGCTTCATCAGTTCCAAGTGATAAGATGTGTTAAATCATTTGACACTGTTCACTATGCTAAGGTATTTATCACATACTTACACATTATTGCCACATACTAGCATGAAAAATGCTAAATACTTTTTCCAATTAATAAGACCTAATGAGAGACGCTGCAGTTCTTAAGCGTCCTGAGTAATTACTCTCCTTTGTGAATGAGATATTTAAATGTCTTCTTTTTAATTGATTGCTGAAGGTTTATTTAAAATATGTTCACCCTTTGCTTTGCACCACTGACTGGACTTATATTAATAATAAAAAAGTGCAGCAATGGAACTTAAGTGTAAACCTCAGCTTGCCACTTTCGTCCCCCTACTTAAGACCAGCATGATAACTCAATCCTGACTCAGTAAGGATTTGAAAAACCAGAGAAAACCAGATAACTATGTCTCTAAAAATTATATTATTGAATTATTTTATTTTTTTTTAAAGCAAGCATTAATATTTTCTATCAAAACAGGCCCAAGACCTGCCCACTGGGCTGATTTAAAGATTCAATTTACAAAACTCCTAATGGGAGTTTACACACATATTTCCTAACATACTAATTATATTTCTGAATGTCATTTTAATGTATATTATTGTATTTATGTTTTTGTGCCGACAGAAAGAACTAAAAAAGATTTTGAGTAATTCAGGACTCAATTTTCATCTATATAGGAGATAACAGAATAATCAGCACTAAAAAGGACCAATACCATAATTAAAAATTCCTTTGATTGGAGAAGAGTTAGAAAGAGAAGTTGTTTATTTGTTTTATTGCTGTAACAATGAAACCAAAATATGTTAATAGTTTCTTTTCAAAGAATTAAAGGCCTACTACAAAGCCAGAGATGTTTAGAAACCTGTATGTCAGATGGATACCAAAAGCAGAAAATTTTAGTATTATTTGTACTTACATCTCCAATTCACTCTGAAAACATCAATGAACTTTTCAGCATAAGAAGGTAAGTGCATGAATAACACCATTTGTGATAAAAATTAATAAGAAACTACTCTTTCAAACATCATAAGGGTAAGATAAGAAGAAACTTGAGAATTCTTTCTGTTCTTATTCCACTAACAAATACATACTTTTATTCTGAGAACTTATGGTATTGATAATTATTAATTAACAAATTGACCTAGTAAGTTTTGTTTCATTTCTAGGTCCTTTGTTTCAGTGGACTGGAATCCAGTAATGAATGATTCTGGGCACTATTCTTCCACTGGAATAGAACCTGAAGAGTCTCAATTACTGAATTAATTTTCTTATATGCTGTTAGAGTCCTGATGCCACGTTTCCTAGACCAGCTTCACCTCTCAGCAGTTAAACACTTCATATAATGTAATTATAAATTATGTTCTGCTTAGAATCTTACAACTTTTGTGGCTACGAAATATCATGAAAGTGTGGTTAATAACTTTTGTCTAGTGCCAAAACCTGGTGGTCAGAACTTCAGGCCATGGACAGCACTGCCAGCACTGCAGGTGCCACTGACACATGATTTGCCTCAGAAGAGACCTCAGCAGCTCTGCAGGCCAACTGCTTGCTCAAAATAGACTCAGCTGTGAGATGAGACTGGGCTGCTTAGGGATTTATCCAGTCTGAACTTGAAAACTTCCAAGGATGGAGGCTATACTACCTCCCTGGGCGACCTGCTTCACTGCTTGACTGTCCTCATTAATGTTCAGCATAAGCCTTTCCTGATTCTACTTACACCTGTTGTCCCTCATCCTCCTATCATGCACCACTGGGAAGGGTTTGGTTCTGTCTTTTTTAGTAACAGCCCTACACATACTGGCAAACTGCTATTATGCCTTCTTTTTAGCAGGCTGAAAAAACCTCTTGCCCCTTAGAAAATTATCCTTACAGGGAAAGTGCTCCTGTCTGCTGACCAGCTTGGTGGCCCTCTGCTGAACTTGTACCAGCTTATCAGTACCTTTCCCAAAGGGATGCAATACTCCCCAGCCAGGCAGTCCCCAACCTGAATCTCAGACAGGGCTTCTTCTCCCCCAGCTGCTGGACTTTTTAACTTAACTATCAGTTATGCTGATAACTCAGGAATTCTGCTGGTTAGTAAAGTAAATGACCCCCATAAGATGTCTTCTGTAACTGTCTTAAAAAGTAGCTCTAACACTGTTTTTTTTTAAGGAGTGCTATTAAGTGTAATGAGATGATAGACATTAAAGTTTTTTGCATTTCTTAAGCTGTAGATTCCATGCAGGAATGTCTGAATCTTACAAGGTATGCTGTTGGTGGGCTAAATGAACTCAAAGAAAGGCAGTGCATAGTGAAAGGAATAATCCACCTTTTCTTAATAGCTAACAAGAGAAAGATTTTAGGGTTTTGAAATACAAGACGTTGTGGATGACAGCATTACCTGTCTTCCAAATGTGCATGTCCCTCCAACTGGAGACATGAAACACTCATTTCCCATTCATTACCTTGAAAAATTTCACTCAAATTAATCCGCAAGAGGACTTCTGTCATCAGATCTGCACATTTTACTGAAAATTCCCACAGAATGTTTGTTTAAATTAAAAATATGTTAATAGTATTTGATTTATCCTCTGGGATATGCACACACTCACACACACATGCACAACTCATTTTTCTGTCTGTTCCACTGTGAGCTTACTCTTCCTGTAGTTCACCCCAAACTGGTCTTTGTAATAAGAAAACCTACTGGTATCCTGAAAGCAGAAGAGAAAATGCAAAGGACAAACGCATGTATGAGTGAGCGTGTAAATGTGAGAAAAAGCACCCTCTGTACATGTCTGTGTGTGGTGGCACATGCATATGTCCCCTCTCCTGTGTCCCAGTTTGTGGTGCCACAGTAATATTATGGATCCATAGTTACCCTGGTGAACAGGGAAGGTGAAACCCCCTGGGGCCCCAAGCCCAATGGGTTCAGCCACTCCTTAACACTCACTACTGATTTATAGACCTGGCAGATCAGGACACATTCTCATGATTTATTCACAAAAATGCAAGGCCAGAAAAATAGAATTACCTATGGCAGATCCGTATTTTCATATAGAATAGAAACAAGACTTTTGTAGGTGTGAAATGAAGAAAACAGGATAAAAGGGGAGAGGATGTGGGTGGGAAAAATAGAAAGGAAACAAGGCTTCCACTCTGGAGAGAGGAGAAAAACTCCTCACTAATGGCCAGTGTTACTGGTTGGCAACTCTCTTCAGAGGAAGCTGGGAAAGATACAGTATTCTTTTACTTGCCATAAATTTTTTGGCCAAGCTTCACTCAGGGGGAACATGTTATTCAGACATGAATAGTCACACATATCAATCATTTCACAGGCAATACTTTGCAGTCACTCCTCTTCTCTTGCACCCAGTGTTTTTAGGCGAGTAAGAATAAAAGTGACAGATTTTGCAGAGTTGGTGAAGACCTTTCCCAATTTTCCTGCTCTGGTGATTCACTGAAGACAGTGGCTTTGTCGCATGAGGTTTTACCTTGCTCAGGGGTATGATTTCATGGCACAGATGTGCTCTATTATGCCTTTATATGTTTCCATTCCTGGCACAACAGATAAAATCTGAGGAAAGGGATTCTATTGCTTGGTGTCTCAAGGAATTAGAGGAATTGGCATTGAAAGCTGCCAGATATAATAACTATTCTTATTGTTGTACATTACTGTACCTATTACGTTAGATATTGCCTAGAATTCATCTGGCCTCAAGATCTGCATCTGCAGTATGAGCAGGATGTAAAGTCATCTTGCATATTTTCTCTTTCTTAGTTTCAGGACAGATAGCTCAGTCAGGCCAAGAAATTTGGGCCTAACTTACTTATATGAAAGTTTTTCAGCCTGTCTGACTGAAAACAGTATAAGTTTACACAGAGCAACTTCACCTTTATTGTTCAGAAGAACCTTTCACTCTTAGGATATGTAATTGTACTTCTTAAATATACACAGCATATCCAAGTCTGTCCCACTGCTAATTTTGTACTTGAATTTCAGGCCGTTTTGTGAGCAAGGTCTAACATTAAAGGAAACTTGAATTAAAAAATTAATCTTGCTTTAGGCAAGATACTGCAGAAGAGGAAATGTGTGGAAAATCAAAGAACAAGCTAGGTAAAACCTTCAGGAAATAATTTGAATATAGTTAATTTTCATTTTGCTTTTATGGCATAGGCACATAGATTGGGTCATCTGAGATCTGTTCCAGCTTTATGTTCTCTGAGACATTAAAAATTTTTGAGCAGTGGTCCACAGAAATCACAAGGACCACCAGCTGGGTAGTAACAGGAAGCTTGTGTATGGAAGATCAGCTTGCAAAATGGAGAGGACAGCTTCAAAGGTCTGTAGCACAATCCCTAGGATTGCTCCTCTAGGTTGCTTTGCTTTGTTACACCCACTGTATGTATAGCAAAGCTGAAGCTTGACAAATGAGTATCCTCTGCTTTCCTTTGTGCCAAGAGTTTAATATTTTGTCACAGGCAGAATTGCTTAATGTTTTCCCTCAAAGAGCTTCATACTGGCTTGGCAGATATTGGTGGATTTCAACAAAACATAAGTTATTCTAATGACAACTTTCTGTAGATCATTTCAGGGTAGTTGGGATTAATTTCTTAAATTCTTTTGAGGTTTCTTTTGAAGCACACAGAAAAGTGATTTTTCCAGTGTCTCTAAGGCCTTACTTAAATCTTAGAGATTTAAGGCCCTTAAATCTTAGAGATTTACTTTCTCAAACTGGACCCAAAGCAGCAACGATATTACAAAATGTTCTTTCCATTTAAACATATTTGACATGGGTCTGCTCTCTTCTCTTCCTGTGGCCCAGCAATCCAATCAAGTATGAATCAGTCACACAATTCCCTGAAGTGGGAGCATTGGCCTTTGGGCCTAAACACAGCTTCCTGCAACTGCCACAATGAAAATATGTTAACAACAAATAAATGATCTACACAAACAGGCAGGTTCAATGTTATCAGCAAGTAGGTAGAAGGGCTAAAGCTGAGATCTTTGATAGGGGTCATCAGTGAAGAGAAATGAAGGCTACTTTTAGAACTCTATCACAAAACACATTCTTTTTATTTCAAAAGTATTTTTTCAATATCCATTTTATGGCTTGTTAACAATTACTATGCTTCTTTTCCCTGCTTTAAGCAAAAGTGGGAGAGTCTGGGGAGTCTGGAAGTAAGCACTATGATGTTAATTTGCTTAAAGGTTGTAATTCACATTAGCTTTTAATACACAATATACATATAATTTAGGGAAATTTCATATTCCAGAAAGTTACCTGAGGAACTTTAAAAGTAAACTTATATACAGATACACTGATACATAAAAGAAACAGTACATTTAGTTACAACTATACACATAGAAATAGTGCAGACTTTTCCTCATCATGCACGGGTAGCTTCTAGAACATATATATTTGATATTATAACTTTTTTTTAAACAAAATATGGCTCCTTCATGTCATTTCTGGACTGAGGACATAGATATTGAGCTTAATAAATTTTGTCAAAAGGAATAAAAAGAGACTATTTCTGTCAACAGTGTGATTGCTGTTAATTGAAAGCGTTTCTTTAAGCAGACCATGCAGAGAAGTAGCTCACTAGGAAGTATGCAAATGATGATTTTCATTTCTTTTATTTCTTTTCACCTTCAACTTTTAATAAAATGAGCTTCATGTGCTACCTGCTTCTGTGTTAAAGGCTACAGCATATTGCTACCAACTGCAAGAATCCATATAGTATCTAACTTTCTGCAGATACAGAATCATAGAATGGGTTGGGTTGGAATGGGCCTTAAGATCATCTCATTCCGAACCCACTGCCACGGGCAGGGACACCTCCCAGCAGACCAGGTCATTCAAGGCACTGTACAACTTGGTCTTGAAGACTGCCAGGGATGGAGCATTCCAACTTTCTTGGGCAGCCTGCTCCAGTGCCTCACCACTCACTGTATCACTTCTTTAAGCCATATACAACTCATTTCCAAGCAGGCCCACAACATAATTTTAATGCCTTGACTGTATAAATGCATTGGGTGGTTTGAATTCTGGCCTCAGAATTCATTGGATTCATAGCATTTAATTTAAGAATCAACATGTAGGGAGAAAGCAAGTCCTGAATCACTTGTTGAAGTGGGTTGAATTGCCTTTTAAAGGCATTTGCCTCCATCCATTGACTGTAAAGGCAACCTACAGTTAATAGCCTCCTAATTTATGAGGCTCAGTCAAGTCAAACAGGCTGAACCCAGACCTCTATCTCCACCAGACCCTTTATTCTCCCTGTTCTTGCCCCACTCCCTTGTTCTTTATTTGTTTGCAAGCACTAGTTAACACAGAGCTACAAAAAGAAAAGGTGGTTATCACACTCCCACTCTTGTATTCATTTTGTGCAAAAAATAAAGCACAATATAGCCCTTACTCTTAGATAATTTATCACTGGTGTAGATTGTGAGTCTTCAGAAGCAGACTTCACTTTGCTTGCAAGTGAAATCTCTCTTCAACAATTTAGAAGTGGTTCTGAGCATGCAGTTCCCAGTGTTTGAAATACCCTTTTATTGTAATTACTATTCTTTGTACTTCTAAAATATTTCTCTGTACAGTACATGTACATTCAGTAATAATGCATAAATCTGTAAATGTGACTTCCAGTGATTTTTAGTTTATTCTAATTTTTATGCAACTGGACAGATTTACTTTTGGCAACCACTTTTTAAGGGGAGACACATTTTCAAGTTACGTATTAAATTCTCAATGTAATATTTAAAAAATTGGTCAAATGAGCCACTTGTAAACCTGGTATAAACAGAACACTAGTTGGTGTATTCAGCTGACATCAGATTGGCAGGAAAGGATCCTTCTTTACTACATTAAAATCTATCAAATGAGGAAAACAACAATTAGGGGTTAAAAATAAAAGTCTCTTGGCTCTTTAAGAAAACAGCTTTCAGGTACATAACAGTTTACTCAGATCTGTAGGTTTCTGTTAAATTAAAGTGCATGCATCTGTAAGCAACTAGGATGTGCGTGTTTATTTTAAGAAATACATCACAATGGCATTCCATGACTTGCGGTCCTGAGCCAAGTGAACGCTTAAAATTGAATCCTATTATGACTGCATTATCTGACTGTCAGGAAATATCACTCAACTCAGAACTGGCTTACCACCTTCCTTGTGTGCTGTGCAACCCCCAACTGCTAGGGGACATTACCATTTAAGAGCTTTACAAAATGCAGAATCATTTTTGCGTAAGGAGTATGAACATATAATGAAGTGCACGCTAAACTCAAGTGGCATAGAACTGCATCCTGCCCAAAAGGCAGATTTGTGGGGTGAAGGAACAGCTGAGGAGATTGATAAAAGAGTATGGATCTTTCTGTTCCTTACTAAAGTGAAATTTATTAATGTGCAGAAATTCTGACACAAGGGAGAGAGAAAGGATCATCTATTATGTTTATGGACAGAAGCAAGGGAGGTACAAGGTACCTCCATTTTCTTAATCTCCCCTTAAAACCTTTGGTTAGGCTAACATCTTCTCCTGGCACTGGGCACTGCAAGCAGAGAAGAGGTGAGGAAAGGTGGTTATTTCTGTAGCGTAAGAGTTATGTATATCCATTGGCATGGAGAATTCAATCTTCTATTCTACCACAAGAATTCTACCACAAGAATTCTACCACAAGATGTTGAGACAGCCTGGAAAATCAGAACAATCTGTACTGATTTTTCAAATTATCTGGACTCTGGCATGTTTTCTGAGTTTTGCTAAACTAATTAATATTGCTTGAAGAATCTTGACATCAACTGTGAGGGTTAGATAAAAAAAAAGATTGTAACATCTTTTTAAAGAGTAAGAAGAAAAGTAAGACAAAATATTTCCTGTTATTTTGCTTCCTTACATACAGATGGATTTTCTTTGTATTTGCAGGACAGGGGGAAGCTATCTGTGCTATTTACTTTTACAATATAATGTAATGAGGTAAACCACACAAGTTCTGCAAAATAGCTTAGAAAATACATTTATCATGACCATAAAGCTATTGAAATAAGATTTTCATGCTCTACCACTCTACCACCAAAGCATGGTTTTAAAAAAGGTAGCACTACTGCTGAATGATTAATTATTCAGATATTGTTTGCAGATATGCAAATATGTTGAGGTAGAGTTGCATTCTATAAAGCAACCCTTTCTACCAGCAGTGTGCAATTCTGCATTGCCCTGTGCTATAAGCAAACACCCTTCCTCACTCTGTAAACAAAGAGAAGGAAAATTTTTCACTTAATCAGAAAACAAATTCAGAGCTGTTTCCTTATCAGCTCTCATATATGCTGTAATTGAGATTTTGCTATTTAGTTAACAATTCTGCAGATGATTTGCAAGCCAGAATAGAACCACTGTCTCGTAGTTGTATTGACTTTGCACTAGTAACGATTTTTGCCACACAAAGAAGCAAATGTACATAAATTCGTATGACTGGAGGCACAGAAACATTGCATCTGATGAATAAGGCTTTGCATAAGCAAGTTCCTGACCATAATGATTACTTTAAAGAGATGACTGAATAAACGTTAATTACTACATGCCTCAGTTATGACTCAATTAGAGCCCTCCTGCTGAATAAGAAATTTACAGAATGGAACATAAAATTTAGATAGCCAAATGTCATGAATTAATTCCTTAAAAGATACTTATAAGATAAATATTGAGCATATAGGTCTTACATGCCTAGGTTTTAGTGTTAGTGAGTCTCCGGGTGAAATTTTTTATTTGAACTTTAAGTGACTTAGAAGCTTAACTTCCATGAACTTTCAATAGGACTAAACCAATTTAATAGGGTAAACACTGGAAAGGGTAAATAATTATTTAAACAAAAGGATAATACAGGCAAAAGGACAAGTGAATATAAACTGTCTATGAGTAAATCTAGTCTGAATGTTATGTTTCTAACCATCTGAATAATCAAAATAAATAATCAGAAGAATATGAAACAAACACAAAGCCCAAATTTCCTACTTTAAAATGTAGTGTAATTTGCTATGAATGACAGTGGTTGGATCTGACATTAAAGTACTGGGTCCTATAATCAATGCATCCCGTGTTTCTTAATGGGCACCCTAGGCACTTTTGAGAAATAACCACAGCCAACATCACACCTGGGTGATCTTAAGCTTCATCAGCCCTTGGAACAAACATTAACAGCTGCATCCTTCTGTGAGGATACAATAGGGCAGATCCACTCAATAATGAAGTAAGATACCTGGATTCCCCACTGTAACAGAAAACAAACTTCATTCTTTCAGTTAAATATTTGAACAAAAGCAGGTAGATTTATCAGTGCTATAGCACTGTCTGTTAGTAAAATCACACATACCATTGTAACAAATATCTGAAAACATATATCAAATGGAAGTGCATCTATGTTTCAATACATATGGCCAAAGCAGAATATTTTTAAATATTATTAAATATTATATTTTTAATATATTTTTCCCCCCTCCATAATATTGTTAGAATTAAAAGAAGTCCTTAGGAATGCACACAATTTTGATACTGAAATAGAATCATTGTATAATTAGACACAGATACTGCCTACTTTGTAGCATGTATGACTTCCAACCATAATTATGAAATTACTTAACTATTAAGGATTAAACATTAATGGTTTCTTTAAGGGCCATATTTCACCATTTGTACACTGTTCACGGAAATTTTCATTTTTATGAGAATTCAAATGTAAAATTATTGCATTCCTACAAACAGGAATCAAACACAACTTCTCTTTACACAACTTCTCTTCCTGTGTTTTTGTTTCATGTTATTCTGACAGGAGATGTAAAGTATGTATAGATGCGTTGTATGAATTGCATCTAAAGTATATATATATAAATGTATCACAAATTTACAGCCTATCAGATATAAAACATTTGTCTGACGATTCTAACTGGCTGCTACATTGGTTTCCAAGGTTTTTTAAATCTATTTACATCCAAATAGAACTTCTGAAAAAGTAATGAGAAAATGTACTGTACAGAAAGAGGAATAAACAGCAGAGATATATGCTAGAAAACCCCACATTTTTTCCATTTCTAGTTGTCTTGGTCATTTTCATAGACTTCATTAGCCATATATACCCTTTTTTGCTGTTCCATCTGCTCTCCACAGGTTAAAAATAAAGAATCTATATAAAGACTGGAAAGATTTTAAGGTATTTGGTGTTGGATAAATTAGTTTCCTCCTTTTTTAAGTTTTCTGACTGGCTTCTGGTTTTGCTTATCTATTTCTGATATTCTGTTCCATCTGTTTATTTATCAGCCCTGCTTCTTTTTTCCAAAACTACAAAACAGAAAATGATAGTGAGTTATAGCACTGTACATGTTACTGCCTGAAGTTTGAATAGCTAGATAAATAAATGCAATATTGTTTACCACCGTTCCACAGTAGGCAAGGTATTTGCACTGTGTGCCTTATTAAACAACATTGTCATCACATATGACATTACAGTGGGCTGAAAGAATCAGCTCTAACGAGAATGAGCCATTGACAGACTTTAGGCGCAGATCTAAACGTAGTCATTAAAATTACATCAGAAATAAGAAAAGAACCAGTAGAAAATAACAAAATCTCTAAGATAGCAATGCCTGCCTGTTACTGCTCTGAGCGCTATTAGGATTTCTGGACTGCTCTGATGGCTGAGCAAACTCCATTTCTGTGTCTCCATCTATGTCAATATGTCTGCAAACTGCCACATAAAACTTGCCCATCCCTATCTGTACAGAAGTAGGTATTCTGAAAATACATGGGCAAAAATATTCCCCTTTATACACCCTTATTCTTCTGGTATAGTTAATATTGGCTTGCTTCCTACTTTCTCTCTGATGCTCAAATTAGGGAAAAACTTGAGCAAGCCTGACAGAAGTTGCTGAATGTCACCAAGGTAGTGATCCACCCATATCCAATATTGTGAAATCCTCATCTGCAGTCATGATTATCACAGTCAGCTATAATGACACCAGCTGAGTCAAAAGCAGCACTTGGGTAGATCTCCCTGTCTTTAGGAAGTATTCTGCATATATCTCTGTGTGTCTTCTGAGAATTCACATATCTATTCGACCAAAAGTCAGCCAATTCTCCTCTGAGTCTGCTGGAATGTAGTTAAAAAATACATGTTCCCCCAGGAACATCAGGATTTATCAGAGGTGGAGCAGTTCCTCTCCTAATTACAAGTATATATACATATGCATATGCATACACATGTATGGGATAAATTTGGAATAAATAAATAAGCATGCATAAATATACATAGATCAGTACAACTTTGATATTCATTAGTACTTCCCTTTTCCACTGTAAAACTGCTTGTTTTGGCCTGCTGGCTTCATTTTCACTTAGTAACAGAAAACAAACAATAGTTTGGCTCTCCAGTATTATGTTTTTATGCAGTGGTTCCTTTTCTAAGTAGAAAGACTGCGATCTGCTAAGCACTTGAAAACAATGAAGATGAAATAGTTTCTGATGTGCTTATTCCTTCTATAGCTTACTCAATGTTGTTTACTTCTCCTCATTCCGTGTCTTGAGTGATAAGCAATACTGAATGAAGCACCACCATGTCACTGCCCTGAGGCGAGAACAGGTAGTTTTATGCTTCCACAAATTCTTCACTGAAGTATACACATGAATCTCATTTTGTAATACAGAGACTGATTCACAATGGGATTCCACTATTTATTTGAGACACTATCTCAGATTCACACTCAGTTCTATGAGTGATAACTGAAGGCTAATGCACTTATTAACCAGACATAAAAAAAAAAATAAAAATGGGTTAGCATGGTATTTTTGTCATAGACAAAAGACAAAGTCACAGAAATAGAGAACAAGGAAACAGTGCCTGGAAGAGCAAGATATTTGTTCTGTTAGTAGACTAAGATGCTATGAACTAGATATTCAAATAAGACATCTAAAAAATCCTGCTAACAGGAAAAAACAGAAAGGAATTTCAAGTCACAGCATAAAATATGGAATAAGAGGTGATAGTTTCACACCAGTGTTTTATTGGGCAATTACTGTGCCCATCTAATCAGTTTGGTACATAACTGTAAACTTGTATATATATTTTTATATAGATAATTGTTTTAATAAAACAATTTACCTCCACAGGCTACTGATTTCCTTTTGAAATGACATATATGAGACTGTATGAAATTAAAAGCTGATAATGTCTGGAAAATCTCTAGATTCCTAGGCAGTCTGGGCTGTCATGTCCCCAGCTCTCCTGGAACAGCTGAGTTGGCCCCTAATACCATCCAGGAGGACCCTAGTTATGGTTTATACAGTCTAGAAATGTGAACAAGAATCACCAAGATTCTCATATTCTTCATGTGTGATTGCTTGCTTTTGCTGTTTTCCTAAACAACCTGTTTTGCTGTTTTCCTAAAGTGCATTTCTTGCACTAAAATAATATCTTGCACTCAAATCAGTGTGCATTCAGTATATTAAAGATTAGCCCATAAAATGGTAAACATGTTACATATGACAGGTCAATAGAAAATTCCAGAAGCTTCAAGTATGTATCTAGTCCCTACAAATTAAAATGATGGAGTAAATCTAATGACAGCTAGAGGCAAGAATATGGAGCCAGTAGGTTTTCTTAAAGGAACTTTGAGATGCCCTATCTTTCTTAAAAAAAATTTGCATGTACTTGCAACTTTTTGCAACACAATTTTAAGCAATAAACATGCATTTATTCACATCATTTTGTCGTAATGTAAATTTGGGGGAACATATCAGTAAGGATGTAGGATAATTCCTTGTGTATTTTGGAAATGCTTCTACCATGAATGTCATTTGTGTCAATCTGAGGCAAAGCAAAGGAAAATGGAGTACTACAAACAGGCATAGTTTCTGTTTTCATAACAAGATACTATCAGTCTTGTTTCTCCATCACATAGATGCTGAAAGTATGGGATGCCTAGATTGAATTCAAACAGATTGAGATATTTTACAGGGCTTAACTCGGTGGAAAGGCTCCTATTCACACCAATAAATTGAAAATCTGTACAGCTGGGGGTATTAGTGCATTCCACAAAACAATCCAAAAGGCTAAGTTTTCAGGCTTAGAAAGATCAGTACTGGCCTAAATGTCACTAGGGGCCCAAAGGGAATTTCAAACCAAAGTGGAGAGCTTCTTACTGAAGTCTAATAATTACTGATCTCTGTGTTGTATAAACCAAATTACTCGACGGAAAAGAATCTGAACATTAAAAATTAATGTCTCAGTTAGGCTGTTTCAGCATCTGCTCATATCCAGATATGTTCCAAGTCATCTTCAGAAATGAAAAAGAATAATTGGGTCAGATCCAGCCACTCCTTTGCCTAAACTAAAAGGGAGGAAAGAACTAGCAGTCTTTATCATCATCCAGATCTGGGTATTCTGGACATTTTCATCAATTTCCTCTTAATTTAGTTACCAGCCAAAGGTTTTTCTAGTGCAGAATGTTATGATGTTTAACATCTGCTGTGTTATTGCACCATTTTACTTAAGCTGACATGAAAACAGGGACAGGAGAGTGAGTAATTATGTTCTAAGATACAAGCTATACTTTTGAAGATTTACTTCTCAGCAATTAAAAAAAAAAAAGAACATATCTGCATGTTTGCCTTTCTCCATACTGAGGCGAGGAATACTCCACTCAGTGCTTTCCTATTTCTTATGCTCATTATCTACCTCCACAAACTGTAGAGGTTCTACAGTGAAAATTGATGCAACAAAACAAAATTTGCAGCAGTGTTACAGTTGTAATGGCAACACCTAAAATCTGTAGTTATGGATAACTGCTTTAACTACCACACAGACCTAAAGTTGGCAGTGTTTTCTAAAAAGGGAATGAAGCACCAGGAGTGGAATAATCTACCTGGCTGGTTCTGAGAAGCCCTTCTGTGGCAATCACAGGCAGCTATGTGGTCCCCAGCTCATGGGGGACATGTGAGCAGGTCATCTGGCAGATGACTTTGGACTGTAGGCCAAAGAAGGTGACCGAGCAGAAAACCACTCAACTTTCCAGATGTGCTAAGGGGCTGGTTCATATAATCTCTGCCTGGGGTTCAGTCAGAATATTGCTGCAAAACATTTCTATTTCACCTAATACAGGTACTGTTTACATTCTCTTACAAGCTCTAAGCAGACTACATGAGACCTAAACCTCTTCTAAAACACATGCTAGATATCAGTAAGTGTACCAACAGCGCATTTTTGGCAGGAGGAGTGAAAAAAGAACATGCTCAGTGTTGAACGGCCAGTAAAGAGGAACATAGATTCCTGTTATTGTGGGCATATAGGGATGCGACTTATGTCAGGCTTCCATCTGCATGGACACCAAAGCAATCACCAGTGTACATTAATGAAACGCTGATGAGATGCTGTGCATGCTGCCAGGATAGCTACAGCCATGAGAAATTATACCATTAGCTGGTGAAATGTTGGCTGGTGTGAAGTGTGGAGGAGGATGCAGACAGCAGGGAGGAGAGATGATTTTCCCTGTTTATCATGCCTGCAATGACGTTTTATACCAACACACAGGTGAAAGCTGTAGAGTTAGAACACAGCTTGTTTATTCATCAGTGCAAGGGTTGTACATCTGATAGCTGCATCTGCCACTTTTGGCCTCTGTCAGCAGTTTGAAGGGTGAAAGATGTCTGATTGAATTAAAATGCTATTTATCTTTAAAACACAACTTTTGGAAGGCTTTTCTAGGGAGACAGTTGATGGAGAGTCCTTGTTCAGCTACTTGTTCAGCAACTGCCACCAGGTTAATGTTTCAAGCGTACTCAACCATTTTTCAGTGTTTGAGGTTGCAACCATTTATTAATGCTAAATATCAAGAGGGTTTGCTTAAAAGTCCAGATATAACTTACAGAAAAAAAAAGTAAAATTTAAGGCTTCTGGGTGGTGGTGAGAAAAAAGGAAATAAAGGGAAAGACTCAGGGAAGTTCTGTCACCCTTTCAAAAAAATTCTCTTTTTTCTTTTCCAGGTCTGGAAAGCTGTTAAGCCTTTGGTTTGCTTTTAGTTGTGGGGGTTTTGTTCGGTTTTGTTTGTTTGTTTGTTTGTTTTGTTGTTTTGGTTTCTTGTTTGGGTTTTGTGTTTTTTTTTTTTAAGATCAGAGCTATCATATTAGCTTGCATTTTAATCTTCTATAGTCTATCTATACTCTATAATCTTCTATAGTGAACCTAGAAGTTTAATACTTAGCATTACTTAAAATTCATGTGAATATTTTCAACCAAATGTAGGATGTGGTAAAGGGCTTTATGAATTAAAGGATGATTGATGCTATAGGAAGCTTTTGCAGACTTTACAAGACAATTCACTTATTTTTCAGTTAATTTCATAGCTTATTATATCCAAGATAGGTTAATGGAACATTAGATTCCATTTTCCTTTTTCTTTAAGTAAAAGGGATACTGGCACTACAGTGTTAATTGCTTAATATTATAGTTAGATTATTCGGTTGATAAATTGGATTAGTTAGATTACTGTCTCAGAAACATGCTACTATGCATCTTCCTTCTGCTTTGGAATATTTTAGAGTTTGCAGCATTAACGTTTTAGAAACCACAGCCGCACACAGACATATTTGGAGGCTGTTACTGTAAGCTGAAATTTACAATAAATTCCTTATAGTTTGGCCAGAAGGATCCAGGACTAATGTTTCGTACAGCTGATATATTTTCCTCCCTTTCATAGGAAGCACTTGTTATAAACATAACTTGGTCCCAAACTGTAATGCAGGGAAAAACAAGTCCATATTTTTCTACCATCTTTCCCCTAAAGTAGTTTAAGTAGTTTGCAGCAGAGAGTTATCAATAACTTCTTCAGTGCCAGCTCCATCACCTGAGGGAGACCTGCCAGCAGTTCTCTTCCTGTGCTGCCAGCTGGTGTTAGCTGAATGAGCAGCCACATGTTCTCCACTCCTCTGCATGTCCCTTCCACGCAGAACTAGCACCATTGCTAGGAAATAATCTCATGTTTCTGTGCAAGGTGTAAACTGTGAAAAGGCACAAATTCTTTCCTCATTTTAGCAGATATTAGGAATTCTAATCCTCTTTCTCACTGCCCTTAAGAAAAGATGCCAACTGTTTCTCTTGACCTCTGGTTTGTGAGCAACCCTATTGAACAGTTGTCTGAACTTGCACTCGGAGCTGGCTGTCTCCACCTCTACTGCTGGATTCCTAGACTAGTGACAGTTTGTTTTCCCAGAGCACACAGTATCATACGCATGAATAATTCCTTCTTTCAGTGACTCCAATATTGAATATGCAGTTTTATAACAAGAAATCACCAACTTTCCTGCTTACATCAAAACTTCAGGCCATTTTACCCTTTGCCTGACTTCATCAATTCGTGAGACTAGATGGGCTCCCTGGCAAACCCTCTCCTGTAGGCTTTCAGGAGAACTTGTACTCTACAGCAAAGGCTCCAGATCAGCCTCTGGCCCTTTTCTCCCTAACTTTTAAACCATTTTTTTATTACCTCCAGGTTACCAGTGGTTATTCACATAACTCCATGTCCAGATAAAGGTAAAAGAAGAAGATGACTTACCTTGGATACACCCTGCTTGCCACACTAATTCAGAACTGTTCTCACCACTGAAGCCTGGCAATGAACTTCCAGGAAGATCCTGCCAGTTGTCAGTGAGCCACAAGTACATTCTGTGCTAGTCCATGTGGCCACTAACTTATTTTCCTGGTTTTGGGTTTGTTTTTTCTTTTCCTTCAGAAGGCTTGTACTTTTTCTCTACTAGTAAGTGGCACTCATGATGACTGCCTTCCATATCTTGCTTGAATTTTGCAGAATCCATGACCAGAACCCTCAGTCATATCTGAAGCTCTATTTGAATGGAAAGCACTCTGACTTTAAATAAAAGTTCCCCACTCCAACAGCAAAATTTCAGCATTCAGTGCCATAAACTGAATCCTCTTTTTCAAAAGTAAGCTCACTTTTTTTTTCTGGTGGGGAGACAGCTTCCACATACAAGTACTTTGTGCTGGCCACTTCCTCCTCTTCCCACATTATTATACTGCATTCACTCATTTTACTAGATCATCCTTGTTGCTGGTGCTCTACAGGCCTACCAAGCCTTACAGCATCTATAGGAGCTCATGCTTTTGGGACCTATTTCCCATTTGGCACATCCATTCACCGAGCAGTGCTACGTATTCTACTCTCTGTCCTGCAGTCCTCACCCCAGAATAGCTGTGTGACACTGAACATCCACTGGAAGGCATGTCCCCTGAATCCTGTTATGGGACTCAATAGAAATGACACTGTTCTTATTTCATGGCCCTCAAGACACCTCTCTCCATCACCTGAACTGCATATGGAATCTCAGATATCTGTTTCACAGGTCCTCTATGACATTTTTCCAGAAAGAGGCTTAATTACTGTGTGAAGGGAAACAAACCTTGAAGGACCATAACACTTGGAATCACTCTACCAAATCCATGGCTTTTGCCTCAGTCCAATGTTTTTGCATATTCTCCACATACACTGACACATGAAATCCACATTTGTAGTTTAGAGAAGCAGCCCAGTTGCTAGCAGGATCAAAAACCAAGCTGCAGCTAACTCTCAAGTATACAGACATAAAGGCTGAGAGATGATTTTCAGTCTTATGACTGGGAACAATGGCTGGGCAACCAGACATTAAGCTGCTCTCTGAAAGCCCCAGAAACGAGAACATCTGGGTTCTTCACAGTCAGGGAGTTCAGCTACAGTTCTCTCTTTTCTTTCTGCCCTTCTTTACATCTCTAAAGCGAAGGGTAAGAGAGGCATTTGGGCAGGAAATATATATTTGTATACTAGAATATACAAACCAAGTGATTCACAATGCAATTGCTCACCATCCACTGACCAATGACCAGCCAGCTCCTGAGCAGTAGCCCCTAGTCAGCTTTCCCCCCCAGTTTATATACTGAGCAGGAGGTCATATGGTATGGAATATCCCTTTGGCCAATTGGGGTCAGCTGTACAGTCTGTGTCTCCTCCCAGCTTCTGTGCATCTGTGGAGTGGTGTGAGAAGCTGAGAATTCCTTGACTTAGTGTAAACACTGCTTAGCAAAACAACTGAAACATCAGCGTATTATCAGCATTATTCCCATCCTAAATCCAAAACACAGCACTATGCCAGCTACTAGTAAGAAAATTAACTCTATCTCAGCTGAAACAAGGACAGTGGTGGAAATTCATTCCTTGCAATAACAATCTTCCCAGCATCTGTTGTGTATTCTTCCTCTTTCTTCTTGCTCACATTAAAACACAGTGAATTTCCACTGCAACCCATAATCTCATTAGTTAAACAAAAATGCATGTTCTGTCATATGACAGGTTTTTAACTCTGGAATATGTTCTTAACTTGATTAAATTGGCTTTAGCTGTGTAACCCTTATTAACATTAATGGAAGCTGTGAATATGAACTTGAGAATAAACCATTAAAATGCAATTGTTTAACTGTTATTGCCCTGAATGTCAGTGACATCAGTTGGAGAGAGGATGGGAGTTTTGCATGTAACTGAACAGGTGATTAAATCCATTTCCTGATACTTTACATTAAGATGAAAGTCTTTTTCAGATTGTCCATATCCTGAATAGTTTTGCATTGTAAAAAGAATGTTAAAACATTAGCTGAATAGATGTGGATAGACATAAATGGATGTGTTCAGTGTTTCCACAGACTTAAAATGGAGATAGCTTAATAACTTTAAAAAAAAAAAAAAAAAAAAAAAAAGCTTTTTATAAATTATTTTTCGTTGTTGGGAAATGGTTTTTTTTTTTTTTTTTTCCCCAGAAAACACTTTGTTGCAAAGCCTAAACTAGATTTGCACTTTGCTGAATACATTTTTGTACCACTGAGCAGTCAAACTGCGTTTATGTATCAGAAAATAACACTTATTGTAGCTCTGAATTTAAATCATTCTGTAAATAATGGATTAACTCCATGGGTACAAACCACTTCATATCAAAGAGCTGGCCAAACATAGAGGTTTACAGTTCATGATTTCTTCAAGTTCATACTAAAATCAAAGAGATGAAAAATCTACTCTGAAACCCCACTGAAGTCACTGAAAAGGTGCCCACTGACATTAGTAGGAGTTGGATAGAGCCCACCATGGGAAAAAAAAATCAATAAGCTTTGAATGCACCAAGTTCATACACAGGGCACATCTACATCTTGCAGAATGAGGCACTGACTCCTTCCAGCACATGCAGGAGAAACTGTTTGGATTTTAATTTAATCCCTTGTTGATTATTCACTGGTGTAAGGCTGGGGAGTGGGTAGAATACCAAAACAGACACTTCTAAAGCAATGCTTTTAAATGTGTATTCAAATTTAAATAAAACTTACTGTACTGTAAAAAAACTTACTTTAAAACTTAATAAAACTTACTGTAAAACACCCTGCCCACCACACTCTCTTGTTCTCTTTCTCGTTTGTATACATTCATATACATGTATATCTATATATGTGTCTGTGAGAAACAGAAAGACTTTTTCAAACCTGATAAATTTCTATTACAATTTTACACCATAAATGACTCTTTGTGAGATTTTTTTTTTTGGAGGCGATGTGTGTGAATGAGTAGTATAAGTATCTATAGGTCTGGATAGAAAAACACAGCAGGCTGCACAGAGGAAAAATGCACATGAGAAAGTAGTATAGGAAAGTTTCCCAAGGACTGATAACCCCTGGAGTCTGTTCAGTCTACAAGAGCTGATAAACTCAGAACACCGTGATTCCACCAGACCCATGCAAAGACACCCGTGCACACTGGTGTCAACAGCTCACAGGTGTGGTCTGTGGCTGTACCACATCAACCCCTAAACAGCACAAGATAATTTAGAGTATTTGTGTTGGCAACTTGCAACATATAATTAGGCTAAAAAAAATTATTTTTTTAATTGAATGCTAAGACACTACATTTCATTGTTCCAACAATCCTACTTTCATGTTAAAATGTCTGATTTTTGTATCCTTCAGTTTTTATATAGGAGCTCAATCCTGTTGCTATACTTAAGATTTACTTTCTGTTAAATGCTTGCCAAGTGGCAGTGAAATAAACAGTTTTGGTGCTGATTGACATTTGATATTTATTTTATGTTTGTCCTGAAATAGGCAGATATGATATCTCTTGGCCACAGAAAGCATCAAGATGCATGTGGCATACTCAGCAGTGATGTCCTTCACCTTCCTTCTGTTATTTCTTGGGAAAAATCATCAGAGTAAGAGTAAAGAAGAGGTAATTGTTTCCCATGGGTGATAAGGTTTGCGTGAGTAGGTTTAACTACAGTCATGCTGTAGATAGCTTCATGTGATATATGGCTAGGTTTAACTACAAGCAAACTGTAGATAGCTTTGTGTGTTATATTTGATCTAAGTCCAAATCTACATTAGTGAAGCACTAGACTTACCCTGAAGTCTGAGGGCCTGAGCATCAATGAGGGTAAAGGCTTGAATACACATCAAGCACTGTGTAAAGAGGTAATGCTATAGATTCGTGACATGGGTATTGACTTTTGTACTAGCTGGTTTTCAGAGGATTAAGTTTAGATATTCATTCACAAAGAGAGGGCTTGAAGACTCACTGAGCAACCTAATGTTAATCTGTGCATTAGCAAA
This sequence comes from Coracopsis vasa, assembly GCA_026283785.1. Classification (NCBI taxonomy): domain Eukaryota; kingdom Metazoa; phylum Chordata; class Aves; order Psittaciformes; family Psittacidae; genus Coracopsis; species Coracopsis vasa. Next base: position 50,736 of record JANHGB010037605.1, read on the forward strand.
AATTTTTTAATGAACTTCATAAATACGCACTTGCAGGGCGAAAGGGGAGAGATTAAAATTGCCACAGTAAAGTTAATCTTGGCATTTTCTATATTCTGAGTATTTTATTTTGTACGATGATTGTTTTCGCAGTATATGGAACACTGGGGAAGTGTTGCATAAAACTGAGAATAAATAAGAGGGAAGCATGTTCAGACAAAGCAGTCTGTCGCCCTTGCCCCAGATGGTACATGGTTTCTCTAAAACAATTTGAATCTTGCGAGCTTGAGAAGATGTAGTACAATGCAGACTTTTTATGGTATGTGATTTATAGCATTTTATAACAGTTCTGAGAGCAGTGTGATCTCACAGGAAAGCCATTTAAGGCAGGAGGATTACACCAGTGAAAAGTGCTAAGTGAAAAGCACAGCAGGAGTGCAAACTAGGAGCAATCCTCTGAATAAAGAGTGAAGAAGAGCACTCACTTATTACATTTGCATTGAACAGCAGTATGAAAGTATTCAGGAATACAACCAGGAGGGAAAAGGGATCCGTGGTGATCAAACATACACATGGAGGAAACAGCCACTGAGATCTCCCTGGCTTGGCTATATCTCAGGCAGCTGAGCAGGTCACCAGTTCTTCAGGCACCCTGTGGAGGTCAACTCAAAAAGATCAGGAAGGGGAAAGCTACTGTGTCAGTCCATCAGCTTCCACATTGAAGGCAAACCTTAGAAATCTTACATGACAACTCAGACAAATATGTGATTCCTAGTACACTCCAAGGCTGGAGTTTATTAATGGATATCAAAACCCACCTGGACGCATTCCTATAACCTGCTTTAGGTGGCCCTGCCTTGGCAGGGGGGTTGGACTAGATGATCACTGGAGATCCCTTTCAACCCTAACAATACTGTGATTCCATGATTCTGTGATATTCCTTTCCCATTTAATGTAAGCAGGAATGTATATTTTTTTTGTATTATCTGTAATATGTCTCTTCACATCTTTAAGTTAGTATGATATTAAACATGAATTTGGATGAATTTGACAAATGTGCATGTGTGTGTGTGTGACTCCTTACTCATTCAGGCCAACAAATTCAGGCCAACAAATTCAGTTATAAAATTGTGGCTAGGCAAATCCTGGGAAGGACCTGCAGGCTAAGAACTCAAAGAAGCTGCCTTCCTCCCCAGGTCAGCTCACAGACTGCTGCGGCTGGGTTTAGCTCTCAGGGAGAAGCTGCCGCCACGAGGCACAAAGTAGGACTTTTCCAGCAGGAGGCAGACAGAGCTCCTGTGCCCATCCTAGTGCAGCGATGCTCCCTGCCTGTCTGCAGATACGGAGGGCTGGAATAAATGGTGCTTTGCACAAAAGTAAGAGTGAAAAACACTGCAGGGGTACAATCTTTATTACTCATTAACGAAAAAAAAGAAAGATTAAAAAAAAATAAAGCTGTAACACAGCAGACTGCATAGTGTGGAGGGTGGGGTAACAGGGCTGCATGGTTTAACTGCAGGTGCTGCCATCCTCCATTGAACCACCGTCTGAGCTCCTGTCTTGACCTGTCCAATTATGCTCACTCCTCTTTTCATTCTGCTATGCCTCTGTCTCTGTAGACCATCTGCTCCTCTTACTGCTATTTACTCTACCTCTGCTCCTTCACTTCCCCATCTACCCTCAACTGCCTCATGTCCCTGCAAGCTTTTCTCATGCTTGCTTTCTTCTGTGGTTCTTGTTCCCTTCTCCGTTCTCTGTCTTGACTCCCATTCCTTCCAGTAGCAGAATGCATTTCACCTCTGTGGAAAGAAATTCCTCCTGCTGCCTAATCTTGTGCTGGGCACCATGGTGGTCATGTTGAGTCACTTGTAAAGGCCTTGTAGCTGCTAGATGAAGTTTGCTCATGCTTTTGGTAGAGTGCGGTACAGGAAGTCTTGTCAGGGAAGAGGAGCTCTGACTTGGATAGAATTTGTTCACAGCAAACTGTCTCAGGAGGATTCATCCTGTAAACTAAAGCCTCCGTCTGTCGTATGTAAACAAAGGGGGTTTTTCCACTTGGTGATCATATGTGGACAGCTTGCCAAAAGGGCAGTAAAAGACATTGCTGCTTGTGGTAACCCCCAGCCTTTCTCAAATCTCAATTACTGGTTCCCCCTATAGAAGTGCTGGTCTGACTCCTAAGCTTTATCTATCTGCTCCACTTACCAGGTGAAGTTCCAATTTTCTGAAGAGGACAGATTTTCTATTACTTACACCATAACAGTCATCACTAAAAATGTAATCTGAATGCAGAGATAGAAATCTCAGGATTTAACAGAGAGACCTATTATTGCTTCATTTGAGCTCTGAGCCAAAGGGGAATATGTCTAGATTTTACAATGACATTTCTAAATAGTGCTTTAAAACTCTCATTATGTATACCATCAATCAGAAGAAGATCATCTTTTACCCAGGAGTCAAAGAGCGGGTCACAGAGAAGAGCACAGATACTCATGTAGTCGTTTGAAAATGCCCCTAATCACTAAAAAAATTACATTTACAAGGCAAAAATCTCTTGAAAAATAAAAGATTCTGACAGTATTTTGTGTGATTCTGTCTTTTATATGAGGCTTAAGTTAACATGAAATATAAAATGTCAGCCTAACAGTGAACAACTGCTGTGTGATTGCTGTTTGTTTGACAACGAAAGCGTACGTGGCCAGACGCTGCCTGACAAGCAATAACTCTGGCTTGCAGCACCATGTGGCTGCAGGAGATTTTTTTAACTGTTACACCTCCATGATGTCAGGACAGTGTGCTGTGGACCTGAGAGCTGCCAGTAAGCAGCCATGCAAGAGGACAGCCATCCCTGAGGAAGAGGCAGGACAGGGGTGGTTAACAGTAACATATGGGAGAGCTGGGGCAGCTCATTGTTGACCATGAACTGATTGTTTCTCCCCAAAAGAGCAGGTGGCCCTTACCCTTGTGGGCAGCTTTAGGCGGCTTTGCAAGAGTGGCTGGCTGGGCCTGTCTTGGGGAGGGAGATGACATGGCAGGAATATAGTTACTGGAGAGTGCTTTTGTCAGATTTTGGAGATATTAGAGGTGTATAAATAGCATAGGGGACAGAAAGGAGGACTGCATATGGCTGGAAGAAATCAAAGGCTGGGAAAGATCTGAAAAATTTAGTAGAGTACAAGGGTACACAGATATTCTTTGTCCATCCTCACACAGCTATGTATTGCTTTCGAGAAAGCCGTTCCCCTCCTGCCAAACCTTCATCCTTCTTCAGCAGTCCTTACCTGCCTGCATTCCTGCACCAGTGCTGCATGACAGGTAAATCAGCACCAGATCAGGTAGCCCTGGAAATCCTGGTTATGTGTTTCCTGCTTCAACACAGCTGACTTAGGATATAGAGCCAGAAGACTGTTGAACTGACACCATCACTTTTCCTACAGTAGCTTGGAAGCTAAGAAGTAAAAAATACTGAGCTCTAAGCTCTCTTGAGCCAGGAAATGCACAGCCACAGAAGATGGTATCAGGACATTTTTCTACAATGGGGGAGCCATAAGCCTGAGGTCCCTCAGAAAGAAAGTCAGGAAATCAAGTGTGTTAGATGATTGGAATTGTATTTTTGCTGCTGGGGTGTTATGCAAAAGGCATCCACCAGCATACTGTCACCCTGACCAACTGAGGTAGAAGTTCCAAGCAAGGTTCCCTGCACATTTGCAGGAACACACATGACATCACCTTAGACACAAGAAATCTCATTTTTTAAATTCCCAAAGGCTTTTGACTGCAGATTTTCCTGCCCAGAAACATCAAAGTCTTTATTTTATACTTCTTGTGTAGCATTTTAAGGACATTTAGGGAAATTTATGCTTTAAATTTTATGCCTAGACTGTGTTTTCTTGAATTATTCTCAACCTGAATGGATTTCAGGAGGCTAAAGAACAATTTTGTCTACTAAGTATTTTGCTGGAGTTTTAAAAGAATGGCATAAGAAAAATAGAATTAAATACATAACCACACTTATTCTGTTGTGCTAATTTGCTATTTGACCGTATGGACGCTGATAGACTTCATAACAGAAAGAAACCAGTTTGATATAACAGATGGTCTTTTTGTGCTCTAATATGTCATGATGAGGCCTAAACATACAGACTAATAATATTAATTAGTTCAATCAGAAATGTGAGGTTTTTAATCTGAAAGACAGAACTCAAAAGTTATCCATCTTTCATGTAATATAACAAGCTATAAAAAAAACAAACACAAAAAAAAAAAAGCACCCAAAAGAAATCCAGACATGGACTACTGAATATAAAGTAATCCAGTAGCATTTGTTTATTGTGTGTATCTATAGGAAACTGATAGCTCTGCATGCACACATGGCACCTCATTCCAAGAAAAGACTGAAAATGAATGCTGCAGACCAGTTTAAGGTGTGACTAATAACTAGTGGTTATTTACATATATTAAAATGGTATTTATGTTTCTCAGGAAGCCTGGTGGAATTCCTTGCAAGCAATGAACCCAGAATCTAAGGCTGTAAAAATGTGTGTGTATCCTCTTGAGCAGGACATCAAATCCGCCAGCTTGAGGCAGTAGCTACCCCATAAATCTCCATAAATGCTTTGGTCACAAGAGAAGAATAAAGGCTATATTGTCTTAGCAATGCATGAAAAAAAAACCCAAGGTGAAATTTCAAACAAGGAATGTCTCCTAAAGATAAAAGCTCTTACTAATTATTTTGTTTCGGGGATCAATTTCAGAAGCGCAGTTCTGAAAGAAAAGATGTATTTTACATGCATTCCCTATGCAATGGCATAAAACTGTCTGGGAGACTCAGTAGTTTGGATTAGGCTACAAAACCACAACAGTTAAATTTTGTTCACAGTACTGACTTGGTCAGGAAATTTTAAAAATTATTATATTTTGAAACATGCATTTGTATGCAATCAAACCTCTTACTAGATGGAATCGCTGTTTCAAAGACTACAGTGTAGTTATATAATTACATGGAGTGGAGCAGTCATATCATGCATGGGCAATTTACAGTTTTTGAGTGTGTTATTTAATCCTGCTAGAAAGAATGTTCACATGTAATTGTTTTGCGACAGACTTCTTTTAAACTGGAATAGTGGGTTGCTTTTGCCCCCTAAATAGCATTCTCTCTACATCCATGGGATACATTTGCATTTATGCCAGGAACTTGCAGAAAAATTTAGATTTTTAGATTTTTAGATGGTAATCTGACAATTATTTCAGTTGCACTTGCTTTCTGAACTGCATTTAAATAAAAAATGGAGTCTCAGAACTTGGAATCAGGACTACAAAATGCCCCAATATTTTCCAGAAGAGCAGTCCCAAGGATTCTTGCCTAGGGCTCTTGTTCAAAATACAGTATTGATAGTGGCAGAAAATAATTTTCATATTAGAATTCTTCCAATAACAGGTAACAGGAATCAAATTCCTAGTGAACAAATGTTTTGAAGTCACAGACAACTAATACTATAAAGTCACTTAATAGAAAACGATTTTTTTGGGTCCTGCTGAGACTAAAATTCCTAAACAAACAAAAAGGAATAATAAAATTTCTGTTTAGAGAAATGCGAGTAAGGTACCAAATACAAGTAAACCACAAACAAAACTGAAAGCTTAAAAGTGACATTTCAAAAGAAAGCTGGAAGACAGCTATTTGTCTGAGAGCATGTGTCAAAAAGACGGTTGGAGATATAGGCAAGAGCATTCTGAAGTAACAGAATTGCTTATCACAGTCTGGAGTGCCATGTGATAAAACCCACAAAGAATTAGCCATAATGCATCTAGATGTAGACAAACAAAGAGATACTGCAGCTAAACAGCTGAAGTGTCCAATAATTAACTCAGTCTGACATTAGAGATGGAAGATCTTAAAAGGCTGCAGGTAGTCAGCCACTGTAATTTTCTTTCCAGTGAAACATCCTAAAGAAAAGGTCCCTTACACCTTCACCCACACACCCAGAAGAATTATCAGAACAAGTGAAAGCAACATAACAAGGAAAGCCAAAAGGCCACATGCAGTCACCACGGCATGCAATTTTCTTCTTGCAGGAGGAACAGCACAAAGAAAAAAGAAATCCTCACCACAATTACTTACAAGAAGGTAGAAAACAGCTGTTGTATCCTGAAAGAGAAGCTAAACTACCGTCATGTCTATATCCCAATATAAACAGTTCTGTGAACGTCCCACACGCAGGATGATCAAACACATCAAGTCATGCTTTCTTCTTCAACAGAAAGTTACATTCAGTGGAACTCACTTAATCTTAAATCTTAAAAAAAGCTAAGGAAACCCATTTCCAGCACTTTTGGAGATAAGAACAGAGCTTTTTGCTCTTGCTCCTCCACAACCACTGACAGTGTTTACATTTCACTCCAGAAGAATTGTTTCATCACTTCAGCCCATACAAATGTGTATTTCTTACAAGGTTCTTAAACTTCAAAATAAAAGAATAATGTAATCCTCCCCAGTTCAAACTCTATGACTGAAACAAGTCCTCTTCATAAACTGAAAAGTCCCTGTTATTTGCTCTTCTTAAGCAGATTAAGAACTACCCTATTACTGGTATAATTAACGAGAAATAATTTTACATTGTACTTTTACAGACAGCAGTACGAGCCCTAAGGCACCAGAAAGGCATATGCTAAAGTTTGGTAACTAATCACTGAATTCTGATTTACAAAAAGATTTGAGAGAGCTGGAAAACTAAGAAAAAGGAATGGAAGTTCAAACTGAAACCTGGACAGGGAAAGGGGAGTCTGATTTTCACTTGGGAGAGAGGCTGAGGTTCTTAATGACTTCTTTGCCTCGGTCTTCATTGACAAATGCTCGGATCACACCACCCAAGTCTTGGAAGGCTGATGCAGGGACTGTGAGAATGAAGACCTTAGGCCCACTGTAGGAGAGGATCTGGTTCAAGACCATCTTAAGAACCTGAATGTGCACAAGTCCATGGGA
>JANHGB010037610.1:0-13284 GCA_026283785.1 Coracopsis vasa
ATTCCAGTGCCTCACCACCCTTACAGTAAAGAACTTCTTCCTTATATCTAACCTGAACTTCCCCTGTTTAAGTTTAAACCCGTTATCCGTTGTCCTTTTGCTACAGTCCCTGATTTAGAGTCCCTCTCCAGCATTCTTGTAGGCCTCCTTCAGATATTGGAAGGCTGCTATGAAGTCACCACAAATAGCCCATACATACCGAGCCCTCGTCTGCAGAACAATTTAATAGGGTTTTGTCAGAGGGCTGAGTTTATGAGAGGGTGAAAAAAGGCTTTTTCATCACCAGGAGGCTCTCCAAGATCCTTCTGAGAGACAATCACTGACTGCTGCCAGGATTGGTTTTGTTGTAATATTAATGATTGCTCTGGGCAGCTTGAGTTTCATGTACACATATTTTTAATTATTCAGATAAAAATAGCTAAGGTATAACTGCAAAACAGTCATTCTGTGTTTAAGTTTGGATTTAGAAAAAGGGTTAATGGTAACTTCAATGACATACAAAGGTACAAATATGTAGGAAATGCAAACCATCCAGAATCTAAGCTACTTCCATGCTATACAAAATTACCTGTATCTAAGTCCACATTAAGTACAATTCCAGTAGTTCCCCAAGGTTTACCTTGCACTTTCTGGTAAACAAAGCCATAACAAAGACTACACACTCTTATAGTCAGATCTTTCATGCACAACTTTCTTGGTAGCAGAACAGTGTTGGGAACCAGCTACAAACTGCTTGCCATAGCCCGGTGCGGTGGTTCCCAGTCTTTGCTCGTTCATAAGTGCTCTCCATTGACAGCATCCTCAGAAGAAGTAACATTTGCAGTATATACTGTCAAGACCTGTTTGGCATCTCTGAGCTGCCACATCTCTAACATCTGTAAAGCAAAGCTGTGAATTAAACCCCAAATTTCGGTGCTGGAGCTATGCTTCATGAAAGGGCATTCAGGGTAAATGTGCTAACTTTGGCAGTTACTTTCATGAGGTGGATATGTTCTTCTGAGGTCTCCTTTTATTTTATGCTTTGTTTACTTCTACTTTTATATGACTTCAGGTTGTATGTGCTTATCTAATTCAGGAAAATAAACACATATTTTTCTATGTCTTCTATTATTGCAAGTTTTTACACTACAGCTACTGTACAAGGCAGTATTTGAAGTTCAAGCTCCAAGTTGTTTCAGGGTTGGGTTTTTTTCCAGTTAACACATCTCACAAGGACGCAACAGAGGTTTCGGATTTATTAATGGAACACTAATGGTCTTCACAATCCTTTTAAGAAGAAAAAAAAAGATTATTTTAGAAAAAGTGAATATTGATTATATTGCTGGAGTGACTCCATGGGCAAATTAAAGCACAATAAAATGCAGACCAAAATATATATATTGCATTCCTAATGCACTGAGAGGTGGCTGTACAATTAATGCATGTGTAAATCAAGACAGGTCAGGTGATTTTACAGCCCAGGTGAAATCGCAGCCCTTCTGGCTAGAATAAAACATGACATTTTACATTGCTTCAAGAAAATGGGACATGTGTCAATACAAATAAAGTCTACTGGTAGCACAAGCTTTAAATGATTAGGATTTTTTTCCTATAGCCTGGAAGAAATGGGAAATACAGCCTGATTTTTATCACAAAACCATGATCTGAAAATAACGTTATCTTTATTCAAATGTATAGTACTGTTCAGCCTAAGCAGGATCAAATTATCTTGAAAGGATTATAAAAGCAGGTTTTTACTTTTCATTGGAGAAGGGGCTGGGGAAAATCTGTGGTTATGATGACAAGAGAGTGCTACATAAAAAGAAGAATTTTTTGGTCACTCATCATGAAGCAGGAAACAATGCAACAAAATTCACCCCAAGCTAGAAAACCAGAAAAGTTGTTGTGAGACAGCACAGAAACAAATAAACCACAAACTCTGCTTTAGAGGTACTGAAGGATGATTGTACACCATGTGGTACTACTCCCTCGCAGGCTCAGCAAAGCCTAGCAGAGGCAGTAAGGGAGAAGCAGTAACCTCAGCAGCTTGCGAACTTCAAAGATGAGGTGATGGGGCAGAGAAATTGTGCATTTGGGCTTCTGCATTTTCCCTTTAACAAGATAATGTTAGTAATTCTACTAAATAAATGCTGACTCAAGTCAACAGAGATGCAGTTTCAGAACACAAGTTGTTCATACCTGTGGGCATCTTGGAGTAGATAGTGAAGAAGTTTTGCCTTAGGTTATTGCTCCTGATAAAAGGGAATTTAATGCAAAGCGGGAATACATCTGTATGTGGCAGGGTAAAAGGTCCTTCGCACTAACATGGGGAGCACAATTAATAAGGGAGCTGGCAGCAACTCATGATTACCAAGTGACCAACCCTCAGTTTGAAGTGACAGGAGTGCTCCTTTCCTTCGCAGGAGCTCAGCAAGGGTGTGGGCATTTACAAGACACAGGAGGCTAATGTGCAAAACCAAGTGGGAGGCTGGGAACACCTGAACTGTTAGGCTCCAGGCTGACCCAGAGCCACTCTCCCAACTGTCAGTAGTTCTTTGAAGGCACACTTGAACCTAACTGCCCTCTGTAACTTTACTTCACATTTTGCATCTCCATCAGAACTGTGTTTATCTTCTAGGCACTGCACTTCTTCCTTCTGCAGTTTCTGGCTTTTCAATGAGAATGACTGTCCCCCATTCCATGTACTCCTGGGTGCATCTCAAATCCCTGCAACTGCAGTATGTGATGATTCATATTCCATCTCACTTTTTCTCTTCCTGTCTGCTTCAGCAGGCTGGCTAATTACAGAAGCTGAGCCTTCTGACTTCTGAACCTCCAGGCTACACGTGACTGTTCCTTTCAAGTGTTTCTTAGAAGTGTGTGGAAAATAAATAAGCTGCTTTTTTTTTTCTGTAATTACAGCTGAGACTTCAACATAATGAAAGAACTTGAGAAGCCATTTTCAGAAAAACTTTCTACAAGATAGTCTTTATTCTTATCTCTGCTCATAGCCATTGTTTATTTCTTTTCCCACCACTTTCTCCCTCCTTTTCCTAGGAACCTGACATAGGGTGTTTGTGGAAAATACGTAAAGAAATTGTGAAGTCCTTCAAAAATGACCATTTATTGTCACTGGATCACCAAGGAACAATGGTCAACAAGACAGTGTAACAGGACATGATGGAATTCAAGTTCTGGTTTTATTTTACAAGGAAATTAAATGCAAATCTCCTCTGAGGCTCTCATACAACTCCAATTGGGTTTTAGTGCAATTAATGTTTCAATTATTATCTGAAACTGTTGTTCCACAACACAGGTTAAGCCAACCTTAAAGCTTACTGCTTCTCTTTTCAAGGGGCTGTTCTTCCCCACCTTCTCCCTGGCCGTATGCTCCCTCCTGGCACTGCTCACCTCCTGGCTGGCACTAGTCCTCAATAAGGGGGAAATTCAGCTCCTTGAACAGCAAAACCACCAGCGGTGCCTCAAAGGAGAAAAAAAAAGGAGAATACATATATTTACAATTCAGACAAGCATCAGTCTCAGTGAAGGGCTGGGGCTGGGACTGTCTGGAGCAATGGGGGAGAGATGAGATAACACAATGAACCACAACATTGCTGAATAGCTGAGATCACCCAGACCACCATGGTTGGCTCTCCCTCACTCTGTTTGGGCAGATCAGCTCCTTGTTCTGATTTCAGTGTTGCAGAAACAAATAGCTGGGAACAGAACCAGGGCTCTACAACCAGAAACTGAAAAAGAGCCAGCTCCAAATACAACTTTCTCAGTTTCAAGGTGAGAATCGCCTCTTGCCTCAGCCCTGTGTGCCTGATGCTGTAACATGACTTTATCTTCTACCACCACTATTTCTGTAAGCGTCAAATCTACGGCTTCATACTCACGAACAAGTTTCAACAGGAAGGCCAAAAGATTTGCAAATTTTACTTACTTAAATGCTGTCCCCTTCAATAGCACCTATTAAATTTCCACAGAACTGGGCTAAGAGAAGTGTGAAATCTTGATTGGTTTCCTATGCACAGATTAAGAAGAATCTGCATTATGAATATGTAGCATGTACTCGGTGCACAGTACTCAATTACACTGTGCCAAAGGTGCACATTTATGAATAATACAAGGATTTTTTAATAAAAAAACCAAAACAGCTAAAAAGCAAGGTGCAGGATATTCTTGCACTATCTTGCTAAAATTATCTCTAGTGCAATCATTTACATTCTGGATTTAAAACAGATTGTTTTAACCAGAGGAATGAAATACAGCCGTAGCAGATAGGATACTCCACCAGGAGAGTAAACCTGAGGGCTAGAGAGTGAGGAGAGAGAACATGGGGACATCTGGAGACATGCCATGGGTACACAAGGACCTGCTTAAGCAGTCCCACCCCTATGCCCACACCACTCACTGAACTCTCTCAGGTTGGCAGTGCTTCTATGCATGTGTAGAAGCAGGATGTCAGCTGCTCATGGTAAGGTTTTTGTCAAAAACAGGGGTATCCACAGACAATTAGGTCCATGTGCTTGTTGCCCTAATGCCAACCATTGTTAATTAGGTGCATGATCCCTCTTAGCAGATACAGAGAACCAAGCAGCATCAAAGGCTTTTTGTATTAAGTGAAATAGGAAGAGCAGTCAAAAAAAATACAGTTCCTTCCCCAGGCAGCTCACAGTTTAATGAAAAACTACAAGCAAGCAACAAGCAAGTGGGAAGAAAGGAAAGGATGAGAAAGCCAAGATAACAGCTGGTCACACAAACCTCTGGATCCAAGGCTTTTAAAGCAAACAAAAATTAGCTGTTCTATTCCAGTTTTATCTACGTTAGTTTTATTTCACTTGATAGGTCTCAGAACAGATGAAGTGGGAAACTGTGCCCCTTGGGGAACGTTTCTGGTGGGCTAACCCAGGAATCTGTGCATGTCTCAGCACTTTTCAGAATCTCTTTTCTTTCAATTCACTGTTGGCAAAATTTGAAACAACCAACCATACAGTCATAGTAACTTACACTGTTAACTTGGTTCGGGGAACGTTAGGAACAAAGACCACTGGTTATCTGCTGTGGCTCCACATTTGCCCCAGTGCCACTCCTCTCCTGAACATTGTGTGGCACGCTGCATGCGTGACTAATGGAGCAGAGACTCCCCTGCAGAAGAAGGTGGTCAAGCAGAAAGAAAGACGTATTCCTCTTGCAGACAGCATTAGTGAAACCATTTCTGAAATGCTGCATCCATTTCTGCTCTCATGCTTCAGAAAGGATGTTTACCGCAATATTTTATACAGTCTCAGCACTGTGGTGGTAATAGCTATAGAGATAATCTCAGTCCATTTATCCAAGAGAAAATTAAGGGCTTACTTGACTTGAAAGTACAGCTGATAGGTCCTTACCCTGAAAAATGAAGATGACAAGACATCACTGGCTAGGATCTGAGGTTACACTACTTCAACCGATGAGCTTTTGGAACAATTGACTTATCAACGTAGTGGTTCCTCCATCACTAAACTCTCTATATGAAGATAAATCTTCTTTTCAAAGCCAAGCTATAGCCAAATACTATAAAACAGAACTTACTGTCATGGAAATGATCATACTAGATAATCCTTTTTAGTCTTAATACCTATAAATCAGTAGTATTTCCATTATAAATATTCTTTCAGGCATCATCAGATCAATCATGAAACTTGGATCCTAAGGCAGCGTGCAGATTCAGCAAAACAGTCAGAATGCACATGCAGAACAACAATTTAGTCCACCAAACTGCTACAGCGGGAGAAATGCACAAATAGTAAGAAAGAAAACACAAAGAAAAAATAAAAACATTTTTAAAAGTTTTGGTTTCCTCCCTTCAAACACAGCCAGGCCACCTCTCTGCCTGTATGCAAGCTGAAAGAAGAGAGAGAAGGAAAGAGATAGAGCGATGGATACACACACATTGTGTTTCCTTGTAAACCAACACTTTTCCTTCCCCTAGCACCAGGGCTGTAACGCTGAGCAGGTATGGCACTTCAGTTCTAGGACAGACTGCCAACATCATTTTTCTAGCATAAAGCTCTGGTTGCATAGAAAAATCTTACCCACAACTTTTACTTTCCGTTATTTGGGCAGAGGAAGAGAGTTGAAATAATAGCCACAAGTACCTTTATGGTGAAGAGGCTTCTGACAGCTGGGGCAGTCTGGTCTAGGAGACTCTTCTTCCACCGCACAATCAGCTCATGTCAACTGCAGAAAATAGCATGACCCGACAGAAAAGGTTTGCTGCTCTTTTTTTTATCCTCTCAGGAAGGGGACTTAACATGTAAATAAGTGTTTATGTTTTTTAAATACTTGTTTCCTGTATTTTAACTGAGTTAGGTAACTTAAATACCTAAGGCATTTTATTTATTGTACATCATTGTGGTTTTTAGCTCATTCTACATGCCATCTGAAAATGCCATCACAAATAAGAGCTTCCTCCAAGCTACAGACAGAGTAACTTGCATTTTCCTGTCCAACAATTTGAAACTACTTTCTTATAAAAATACTCTTTAAAAGCACATTTTGATCTTAAAAGATTCCTGAGATAATAGGCATTTGTTTTTTTCTGAGACTGCCCAAAAATATCTGGCCAAAAATAGCATTATTAATACAAACAGCAAGCTTGTTGTTACAAAAGGTTTTATTATGTTCATTTGGGTAAAACCTTCTTTTCTGTGCCTGGTGACAGCCCATCACCACACATCTCAGACGATCATATGGCGGTGCCAGCTGTGGCTGCCTGCTGTTTGCTTTCCGTCTCTGATGGGGCATCTGTTGGGCTTGACTGTCCCTGAGCACCAGACTTCACAGCGTGCATTGCATAGTTAATGCTTGTGCTTTCTGTCCAGCTCCACGACCCCCAGAGGGGATTATACAACATCCCATTCACTGTCTTGACTGAAAAGCCCTCTAGAAAAGAAAGAAGCCATAAAGCAAGTAATGTTCTTAAATACTGTAAGTCACTGCAACATCAAACCATTTAGAACAGCAAGCCTGAAACAGGCTGTTTCCTCGGAGCTGGGGAGCAGTGCTTCACAAGCTGGCCTTTGTCAGACAGCACCACAAGCAGCAGCAGCAGCAGGCATCACTGGTAACAGTGGGTGCCATTACTGGCAGCAGCAGCAGCTCTGTGCCTGACCATGTACCATTAGCATGCTATACAGTAAGCCACTGCAAAGTCATAAGCTAGAAACCCTAACTTCACCACATCTGTGTGACAGGTAATGTTTTCTGTGGGTGGAAACATTCTTCAGATTGACATCACATGCTTCAAAATGAAAACCTGAGCATATCTTTGGAAGGATTCTGCAGATTCCCCTTAGGAGTAGAAAAATGTAAGAAAGAGGCAGAAAAATGCCATCAAGGACTCAGTGCAAATAAAAATTGATTTAGCACTCCCTGCTGAGCAGCTCTCAGTTCACTGCATAGCTCTGCTGTGTCCCATCAGGGTACATGATGGAAGTACAAACACTCTATTGAAACAAATCACTGCACTGCACCTCCTTCTCCTTTTGAAGAGAGAACAGAAAGAGGCACCGATATGTGAACTGGTATTAGTCATGTTCCTTACAGCAGCACTGCAAAGTGCCAGGAAAAGACCTTGCCAAGAGAACAGCTCAACTCGTAATTCAGCACTGCACCAGCTATTAGGAAGGAGGAAAATAACTGTTACAGCTGAACCCAGGACAGCTTCCTTACAGTGAACTAAAGCAAAGTGAAATATTCAGTGAGAGGGTTTTAAAACATCTGCAGAGGAGGGAAATGGGTGAAACTCTTCCCAGCTCAGTGTTTTGTATATTTTAAAAGCAATCAAGCCACGGCAATTTAATTATTTCTTCAAATCAGTATCATACAGTTTCTCAAGAACTGACTAACAAATTTGTGGTAGGTTTAATCTTCACATTTTTCAAGAAATCTTTTAGTCATATAATATGAATAAAAAGCATGGAGCAGCAACCAAAAATAAAACACCTTCTGCCAAGGAAAAGATGACAAACAGTGCAGTGCAGCTCTGGAATGCCAATACAGTTATTTTCTGAAATCTGATCTAGAGCATATGGAACCACTTCAGCATATACATTCTGTCATCTGAACAGGATGGAAAACCTTGGGATTTTCATTTAGGCTATCAAACAGAGGGCAGCTGTACCAGTGATTTTGTTTGACTGATTTCTGCATCCTTAGGGCTCCACTTAGTTTATTTAGTTTATGCAAAATACAGTAAGCAGTAGTGTCCTTAAACCAGAAATCATAATGTATGACTGGTAACTCACAGAGGAAAAGCTGTGTACTGTTGCTAGCACACACCCCACCTAACTTATCTCCTTGCCACTTCTACAGGGACCATGTGAATACCTCTCTGCATTCCCATCATCCAGCCTGGAACTCACTTGATTCCAGGAGGCGCTCCAGGTCTTCAGGGGGAACAAACTTCTCCCATTCATGTGTTCCTTCTGGTACAATGCCCAGAATTTTTTCTGCAACCACAATTCCCAGGACATAGGACAACTGTGTTCTATTGATTGTAGTAATGAATAAAGAACCTTCAGGCTAATTAAAAGATTAAAATATTCAATTAGAAAAATATTTATTATTTTTAAAAATGTACATTTAATGGCATTAAAACACATAATTTGTCTATCTACAAGTCTACATGCTGCAAAAGTAAGAATTAATTTTATCCCAGGATAAGTATTTACAAGTATACTATTAAATACAATAAAGAATATAGTGTTCTAACCATATTACTCAGTAGTCCTTCAAGACTTGACCTCATCAAAGTCTTGGGCAGTCTGAAAACCACTTCCTTCCTCAAAAAATGTCTAACAAAGTCACTTATAATGCACCATTGCCAAGGAAATGGATAAATAAAAGATATTAAGGTACCTAAAATACTTGTTGTAAAAATAAACACTTTGTAAATTTAAAACCAAAGTAAAATGTGCAATACTGCCTAATTTTTAAAGCCGCTGAATGCTGTGCTTGTTTTAATGATTACAGGGTCAAAAAACAAAGCCAGAGATTGTTTGGTAGAAATAAAGGATAATTTCCGTGCCCATAGCAGGCTGAAAATTAGTTCAGCATTTCATTCAAATCATCTGTATTCCTTCTAATGACCAGAAAGGTAAATCAAGAGATTAAATGAAAGCTGTTACTTGTGTACTGGGCCCACCATCCTTCTTTACCAGAGAGGAATAAAACAACATCTGATTACGTCCAGGCATAACCATGACCCTTTAAAAGCAATCCAAGAGCACATCTGATGTGATGCTAGAGCTGGAATAGAATCTTAGGAGCCAAACATCATTACAGTCAGCTTCAGTGCAGTCTGAGCCACAGCCATCAATCAACAGCAGCAACGTCATGTTTTCTCTCATCTGGGTGAAATCAGAAGCAACCAGATTTCTTAAGGTCTTGCTTCAAAGCAACACTGTAATTCTGGGTAATGCCAATAACACTTTTCTAAGGGAGGGTTGGGGAAACAAATCTCCTCTAACTTTAGTTACTGAAGTTGGGAAGATGTACTTGCATGATGGAGGAGAATGGAATGTACCTCTAGAGCGTGGTTCAGACTTCAAGGTGGAGAAATGAATGCAGATGTAGGTGTCTTCACACCCATTCAAATGAAAGCCTTAATAATAAAAGAGAATAAATGTTCCCAATAATGAAAGCAAAAACTCTCTTACCTTTAACACCTGAGAGCAACACTTGATAAACATTTCAAGGTCAGCCACATGCTCCACTACTTCAGAAGCTACAATTACATCAAAGGTTTCCATAGACTCTTCCACAATCTCCTCCAGTGAACTGGACTTGTACTGTATTCTCTGGGCCAGGACCGGATCAAATGACTTGTGCTGATCTGCTGTTCTAATGTTGTCCTCCAGAGGATCAATTCCAGTAACTAAAGCTCCCAGTCTACCTAAAGGCTAATAATACAGAGTATAATTTATTCTCTGCATGAGAACAATTTACTCAAAGGTGTCTGCAGCTTTGCAAGGCACACACACGAAGCAGAAAACATCCATGAGAGCACAAGGCAAACAAAAAAATCATGAGCTCTGACATGGCAGTTTTATATTAAATGTTTATTAAAGCAAGGAAATTCTTAGATCTGGAGGAGGTGGTGTTAATTTTCTTAGAAAATTATGCATTGCAATAGACATACTGAAATTGCCTTTTAGAATAAATTGTTCTGAACCTGCCACTATTACCTTCCAATAGAAGAAAAACAAAGGGGGAAAATCAACACAGTCCTCAAAGGGGGGAAAATAATGCAGTATTTAATTACGGTCATTACTTTCTTCAACATCCACCTGTAATGGTAAATCCTCATCTCTTTTTAATGGTTACTTAATATATGATTATCTCTGGGACTTTCTCACTGCTGAGAACTAAACACTGATGTTTACTAGGATAGTATCAGGCTTGGCTGTCACTCAGGTTTCTCCCGTGTCTTCTTACTCACAGGTTAACACCTCAGCCATCACCTCTTCTGAAACTGAAACAGGCTGCAGAACATGACCACATGTATGTTATTCCAACCTGAAATTCACCATTTGTGTAGTCTGAGAACCTGATGCAGCACCCCGGTTTTGCCAGCCTTGTCAGAGAGTGGGCTCTCACAAGACCACAGGGTTTTGCTCAGAATAAATGAGAAACAAAACAAGAAAGCACAGGGAGAGATTCAGGTCCCTCTGTAACACCATATTTCAGATGCTGATGAAGTTCTCAGATCTGTAATAGTAAATTTACAAACAATCCCTATTGTCAGGATACAGCACTGCTTCAAGGCTGTGCAACCAAAAGGTTCCACCACAGACAGTGACTTCTCAGTCCCAGGTTTGTGCAGACTCCTCAGGAAGCAGCTGTAACATCAGCCGCTGTACCAGGAGAACCTCTCCTGATGGACAGAAGGTATGTCTCGGGTATTTGACTTTATTCCCTGCTTTTCCCATGAGATCAAAGCAAAGGCAAGAATCCCCACCCCCAGTATCTGAAACTGAAGATAAGCAATTCAAAGAAATGAACGTGTAAGAACAAGTTTGTAACAGAAAACACTTATTTGGTAACGAGGATTGTCATGATTAAAGTGTTCTTGCCTAGGCTTGTAAATTGAAAAAAGAAATAGCTGTCACACTGTGGCTGCCCAGAGGAGTACTCGAAGACTGTGACATTGTTCTTCCCCTCTCCTTTTCTCCACAGTGTTTGAAATCTCACTTATCTGATGAACCTTGGAATTTCAGAACTTCTCATTACCAGCTCCTTCTCTGGGGTTTGTAGAACACTCCACACTCCAAACCAGGCAGTAATTAATATATCATGCAAAAGAAAAGCTCCTCCTTGGAGGATTAGAAACTAGGCAGTGTAATAATAGAACAACTCAAACTCTGTATGCTTTTTAACGAGAGAAACCAGAGAACCCCATTTCTTACCTCACTGAGCAGTCCACCTCCACAGCCAACGTCCAGAATCTTTAATCCAGAAAGTGGACTTCCCAAGTGGTAATTACTGCTCATGTTCAACAGAGTATCTCTGGAACAAAAGGGAACTAATGGCAAACACATCGGTGCTTTCGTAGCTGCAATATGCACCTTAAGGGCTGGTAAATGCTTTTCTCTTACTGACCTTATGCAGAAATAGTATGTATTATTTAAAAATCTGTCTTCAAACCCATACCTAATAAAGGGCACTCTAATATCATTCATAGAATGAAGGGCTGAATATTCTCCTTCTTCATCCCACCACTTCTGCGCGAGGAACTGGAATTTTTTCATTTCTTTGGGATCCACTGATGACCGTGAAGTGCTGAACAGTCTCTTCACAGTGAGCCTGAGTAACGAAAGCTGAATGCCATGAAACTCATACTGGTATTCATGTCAGGTAAAATATGGGAAATTCTGCATCACAAAATGAAAAAGAGATAAAACTCACACTCCTTTACAGGCTCCAGTTACACTTGATTAGTAACAAACAGATTTTATACACTTTATGTGTACAGATGGCCAGACGCCTCAATTTTTAAGCTAGTAATTAATAAAACAAAACTAGGCCACATTAAGCGTTTAAACATTTGTGAGATTTAAAAATGACTTCACGGGGCAATGTCATGAGGTAAAATTGAACTGTTACAGAAAACGGTGGTCCTTGTCATGCAAGATATTTTAGATACCACACTTACATGCTGCTTTTCATTTTGGACAGAGGGACAGGCAGAGTACTGCTGGCTTTCGGCTGTGTTTTCCAGTTGCAGTCCTGAAGGGTACCTCTCAGGCCTGCCTGAAAGGACAGATCAGCATGGTTGCCTGCAGAAACAAAAGGAAGTCAACCGAATGGAAAACATCAGCTTTACGAATCTCATTTGACAATGCTGTGCTGGAACACCACCACTAACCACGCAAATCTTTACACAGGGCTCACTGCCGTACTTGGTGAGTGCACGGGACTAAATAAAAGAGCACGTGCTAGTTCAGAACACTTGTACTTCTCACGGTGGCGTTTTTCAGAGCCTGGATGAGAAGGAACTTTCACGCAGCTGAGGTATTTCAATTACTACACAAAAACATTTCCTCTGACAACAAGCTGTGCATACACACACCTACTGTTAATCAGCGCTGGGCTCTGATTCCCGTTTCATCGCCTGTTGGAGTAAGAAATACACAGCTGCACACTCATTTCGTGTCTTATGAACTGGTGACAAAACATAAAACCTCTCAAACAGTGCAGACAGGCCACGGGCACCGTCTTGACAACTGTCCTTCACACCAGCCCTGCCAACATGCACTGGGCTTTCCCAGCATAACAGACGATCATATGTTTCATCATGTTTCCCAACATAACACGATCCAGCTGTGGCCAGGCCACCAGCAACCAAATCACAGCAATACCAGAGTAACAGCCCCTGCAGATGGGTTTAGGCAGCAGGGACCGATGGGGTGAACTAGGTAAACTACAGCTATCTCTGGGCTGACGGGATGTAAAGGAGGCAGCAGGGGAAAAGCATCTCCATTAGGACGGTTCCGTTAGAGGTGCGTGTAGCCCAGCAGTCCTCACCGCACCAGGGCTGACAGGCCGGCGTTAGTCTGGCCTGGCACTGCCAGCACGAGTGCCTCATCAACCAGCACGAACGCGGTGCGGCCAGGCGGGCTCCCGGCTCTGCCGCGCAAAGGATCAGCCATACCCCAGCCCAGGGCACCAGACCGGGAGCAGGCCGCGGCCGGGACGCCGAGCCTAGGCCGCTGGGACGCCGCTGGGGGCTGCCAGAAGCAACGGCCGGGTGGAAGC
>JANHGB010037610.1:13384-26829 GCA_026283785.1 Coracopsis vasa
AGATCCAGAGACATCTCTTTCCTGCTCCTTACAGAGCAGGGCTCTGTAGGAATAGGCCAAGCCCCAGCACGTTGCAGTGATTTGTTCCTCTCTGGTATTGCCAGGATGACAGCACACCTCGTTTAAGTATTCTGCTAATTTTTCTGGATTTTGCACTTGTTCAGCAGTGACGTTCCAATGCATAGGAGGGGCCAACTGGCTTAAGTGCTTGCCCATATGATCCCACACACCCTGCCACTCATGACTGTCCAGTCTTGGGGAAGATCTCTTGGTGGTATTCTTAGATAGTTGTTTAACCTTAGACAAGACCTGAGCTTGACCCTGCTTAGCTTCCAAGATCGGACAAGATAGGGTGTCCTCAGGGTGGTGTGGCCATGGATAAAACATACGCAGCAGCATGCTGATCCCCAGCACAAGCAGCAGGCAGATTTCAAGGGTACTCAAAGGCCATCCAAAACATTTAAAATTCTCAAATGCCATTGTAAATAGCCTGGTGGGGGAGTGGAAGGTGCAGGAGAATGTCTCCTTCATAGATTGGCCCCCTGTGGGGGGGGGGGGGGAAGGTGTAATTATTAATTCCATTACATGCCTCCCAAACTATAGAGGTGATGGCCACGCTGAGAATGCATACCAGATCGGTTTCATGATCAATAATTCTATTGTATCACAAGCCATTATCATAAAGTACAGTGAAACAATAACCTTAGCTCAAGCCCCGAAACTGGTAAACACTAAACCAGCGAATACTGGCTGTAAGTAAGGTACGCCTAGCTGAAACTCTGAGATCAAGTGCAACAACTCTGAGAGCAAATAAGTCAACATTGTGATGAGTGATTGCTTCAGATTAACAATACTTATCACAAATATGATTAGACACACTCTGGTCAGATCTGTTATTATCTCAACCCTTCATGCCCCACATTGGGGCACCAAAAAGAACTGTTGTGGTTTAAGCCCAGCTGGTAACTCAGAATCACACAGCTGCTTGCTCACTCCCCACCTTTTTCCTCCCCCTGCTCCCCGAGGGACGAAAGAATGTAACACCCACAGGTTGAGATAAGAACAGTCCAGTAACTAAGGTATAACAGAAAACTGCTACTGCTACCACCAATAATAATAATGATAAGGGAAATAACAAGGGGAGAGAATATAAAACTAAAAAGGGAAGGGAAAAGAAAACAACAAACAAAAGTGATGCACAACGCAATTGCTTACCCTCCGCCGACCGATATCCAGCCCGACCTGAGCACCAAACTGAGCCTTCCGGGTGACACCCCCCAGTTTATATACTGGTCATGACGTGCTGTGGTATGAAATATCCCTTTGGCTAGTTTGGGTCAGGTGTCCTGTCTCTGCTTCCTCCCGTCTTCCCGTGCTGCTCCTCACTGGCAGAGCATGAGACTGATGAGTCCTTGATCAGGGTAAGTGCTACTGAGCAACAACTACAACATTGGTGTGTTATCAGCATTGTTCTCAGACTAAAGCCAAAACACAGCACTGCACCAGCTACTAGGAAGGAGAAAAATAACTGTGACAGCTGAACCCAGGACATCTTCTTAAGGTAAAGTTGAGAACAGTTTTTTTTTTTTTACTTACTTGAGGAGCGTATTTAGTAGTCTGGACAGGGCTGCTACTCAGAGGCATCTTGACAGCATGGACAAACGGGCTGATAGGAACTTCATAAATTCCAGCAAAGGCAACAAGAAACTGCTGCAGCTGGGATGGAATTGCTTGGTGACTGGGACAGGCTGTGGGAAGACTTGATGGAGAGCAGCTTTGCAGAAAGGGACCTGTGTGTTGTAGTGGGCCACATGTTGAACATGAGCCCAACAGTGTTGTTGCAGAGAAGGACAACCGCATTATGAGCTGTATTAGTAAATGTGGCTGAGGGACAGTAGGTTGACAAAGTGACTTTTCCCTTCCATTTGGCACCTATGAGACTAGCAAGGCAGTTAGGGGGCTGGAATACATGATATTCAAGGAGAAACGGAGAGGTGGATTTGTTCAGCCTTAAGGTGATGGAAGGGGATATCTTACTGCTGTGTGTGGGGGGAAGATATAGAGCCAGGCTTCTCGTGGGGGTGTGTGACAATAGGATGAGAGGCAATGGACACATGGTGGTTTAGCTACAAGGAAGGTATTTTTGGTTTTGATTTGGGTTTGTTACTAACCTGGAGAATAGTCAAACAAAGAAGGAAGGGTCTAGTGAGTGTATGGAGCATCCATCCATGGAGGTGTTAGAACTTGACTGGACAAGGGCTTGTGCAACCACATCTAATTCAGCTTGTACTGGATGGCCTGTGAAAATCCCTCTCAACTTAAAGTGTCATGTTATTCTGTAATTACTCAAAAAATTATAGCCCTAGAAATTGAAGTTATGCTTAGGAAAACACAAATCAAATAAAGTATTCAAGAAACTGTAGATTTCCTTGAAATTGTATCTGGAATGAACATATGGTCACAAAAACTTGTAATGTTAATTTTATTTACATATTATATGAACTTAAAAAAAGTAAGACCTTGCATATTTTCTTACTGGTAATTTATGGCTTAGAATTTTTGTTACAAAAGTTACTGTACTGTTTGAGAGAACATGAAGCAGGAGACCTGATGAGAATATAAGGAGTTTTTGTATTTCTTTCTTAGTTTCTCACACTTACTGTGCAGTGAATTTTAGGCAGCAGTGCCTTAGAGAGGTTTGTAGACATTGTCATGAAAGGTAGTGTACTGTCTGGGAATTTTTAAGTAGAAGAAAATGACTATCCAGAGCCCTGCATGCAGCCAAATCTTTGAATTTAGAACTGTTGCTTGCTCAGATCACCTACTCAAGACATGGCTGTTGGTCATATTAACTCTGCTTCCACAGTGGTCCAGTTTATATGTCATCTGAACTGTCACTTTTGACTCTTATCAATCTCTAGGTGTCATTAAAGATTCATGACAAACTTATGACTTAGCTTAGTCTCTGCTGTATTCGTTCAAAGACAGAATGAGCTGTGGGTTTCTGTGAGTTCACGTGCGGTAAGTTTGAAGAATTTGTGTCATTGCTTGTTCAAGATGATTCAGTGTTAAAGAAGAGCAAGACATGGCTACTCAGTATCTTTAAGGAACCATTTTTTAATTAATTCTAGCTCATAAACTGGTGGATTAGTGTATAGGCTGTCAGGAGATGAAATGTGTGTTCCAAAAGGAGGTGCTGCAGTTTGGAGTATGGTGCTTTTTATCTTTTGTTCATAGCAAGAAGAGTCTGTTCTAGGCTGAGAATGGGGTTCAGTTGTGAGATGCAAGTGGCTCTTTCAAAAGTGTTAGGGACTGTAGTGACCAAGGTGCAATAGAAGAACCAATGTATTTTTTGTCATCTTGCGTGTAAGCTAGAATGGTGGAAAGAGCAAATCAACACAAAGGAATTAAAGTTCTTTTTGCATAGTGAAAAATGCAAGGCTACCCACTGCATGTTTGCTTGAAGATCTGAAAAAAGAACTACTAGTATTAAATGCTTTGGGTTAGAAGGAGATTTGTAAGACTGCTTGATAGTATGTCATTATATTTTGAAGCGGCGATGATTTAGCAATGACTGGAAAGTCAGTTGATGAAATAGTTTCTGTCTGATGCTTTGAAGAAGTGAAGAAGTGAAAGGTGTGTCAGTGAAACCCTAAAGATTGACTTCCCCTAACTTGGTCTACTCTCAGTAAATACTCAGTTTTCCACCATTTTCAGGTTTTTTGTTGGGTGGGATTGATAAAGGAGAAGACTCTTCTGTTAGCATTCTGTTCTTCAGAAAAATACAACATTGTTTTATTTGCAGTTGTGTTGGGAAAGGTGAGTAATCTGGAATTGTTTTCCTGTTCTCTAGAAACAAAGCTTCCCTTTGCCAGAAGTACTTTCAGCTTTCTCACTGGCCTGATGGAAGATGCTTACCCCTTGGCTCCTTTGAAGGTAAGTGAGATTTGTGCATATCCTCCTTCCAGCCTACAAGTGAGGGCTGTGACTGAACTTTGAGGGTTTCAGGCAAAGACCTAGTGCCAATCAGCTGGTGTCTGTCTTCAAATTCTGTCTGCCTGAAGGAATCACATGTCTCAGAAAAACCTGAATGCTTTCCCTCTGCGCTTTCACACCATAGATAGATGTGAGAAAAATAATTAATTTGAAGATCTTTTCCAAAGGCTTCCATCTATCATTATGCTGCAAAGCGTATTTGTGTCTGCCTTAGTTAATTAGCTTTTTCTGTTAATGTAAAGTTTCATCTATGAAAATTATCCCCAAAGCCTGCAAATGAATGGAAATAATACATTTAAATGCAAATACAGTGTCCAGATTTTAAGTAGTTAATACTGGAAAGACTGATTTACCTTATTTGGCTTTCTTTAAAAAAAATATGCTAAATTACTACGTTTTTGTAATCCTGTAATTAATGTATTTTTTAGGGTTTTCTACCTTGGTGAAAGTATACTGAACAAGTGTTGACTGGAGAGCTGCTTGTAGGATGTCTGAAGATGACAAAAAAGTTAAACTCCGTCGAATTGAACCTGCCATTCAGAAATTCATTAAAGTGGCAATTCCAACAGATTTGGAAAGGTTAAGAAAACACCAAATAAATATTGAGAAGGTTAGTATTCACTTTTTACTAATACAGTTATTTTTCCAGTATAGAAGCAGTCATGCTGGAAGATTATATAGAGAGATTTCAATGATAAGTTGATTATGAAATGCTTTAATTCGAATTTAGCTAAAAATGAAACCTGTATTGTCTGGTAATTTAGTGTATGCAAAGGCCTTTGTGTTTATAGTAACTAGTCAGTCTACAGAGTGAGAAACATTACTATTTTGTGTTAAAAAGTTATTGTTAAGGAAAGCAGCCCAATAGTCTTGCTTTATTTTTAAGTCACAATGGTTTGCTGCCAGCTATTCTGGTAGCTTACTGTGAATACCTATCTTTTTCTCAATATATTTTTAAACTTAATTGGGAGAAATAGGGCGATTTAATTATTTAAGTAAATAGAAATAGATTTGTATCAAAATAGTAGCATGTGTATATGCTTCTTGTTGACAATAGCTCACACTTGACAGTGAAATTGAATACCGCCACCACCTTCTGTCGTGGTTTAAGCCCAGCTGGTAACTCAGAACCACACAGCCGTTCACTCACTTCCCCACTTCTTCCCCCCAGCTCCTGGAGAGATGGGGAGGAGAATTTAAAGAATGTAACTCCCACGGGTTGAGATAAGAGCAGTTCAGTAACTAAGGTATAACGCAAACCACTACTACTGCCACCAATAATAATAATGATAAGGGAAATAACAAGGGGAGAGAATATAAAATTAAAAGGGATAAAGGAAAATAAACCAATAAACACAAGTGATGCACAATACCACCCCCGACCGATACCCATCCTGACCCGAGCAGCGATCTGCCCCTTTCAGTTAACTCCTTCCAGTTTATATACAGGCATGATGTGCTGTGGTATGGAATATCCCTTTGGGTCAGGTGTCCTGTCTCTATTCCCCCCTGGTTTCTTGTGCCCCTCCTCACTGCAGAGCATGAGACTGAAAAGTCCTTGATCGGAGTAAACATTACTTAGCAACAACTCAAAACATCGGTGTTATCAGTGTTGTTCTCAGGCTAAAGTCAAAACCACAGCACTGCACCAGCTACTAAGAAGGAGAAAAATGACTGCTATAGACTGTGGCAGTGCCTGTACTGGTAAAATAAATGTGCCCAGGACAGTTGTCTGGCATGAAATACCCTGTGTCCATATTATTTAATCCTGATATTCTGCAAGACAGGGTGGCTGCGTTCACATTGCTAATGGGAAATAGCCTCTATTCTGTTCTAACTCCTTAGGTATTCTCAGGCCTTTCTCTGTGAGAGAGCTGTTTGTCATGGCCAGGGTCAGTTCTAACATTTTAACAACACAGATGACCAGATTTCAGACTTGAAACATTTTCAGCCCATGTTTATTGGTATAGATGTAGCCTGTGGAAACAGAAAAATTGTTTTGTTGAGGAATGTGGTAAGGGATTTACTAAAACAGGTGACACACATAAAAACAGGAAGAGAGTGATTCAGAAACACACAGTCATAATATCAAGGTAGTGATGGAAGTTTTGAAATGGCCATACAGGACATATTTGTTTAGAAAAGATTATACTTACCACCACAGAAAAATCAGTGACAGTGAGTATCTGTTGTTCTGTTCAGTTCTGCACATGATTCTGAAAAGCATTACATGGTGTTAGTTTGATTAGGCTTATTCACAATGTGTAAAATCAAGTGTATATGTAAATCTGGATGGCGTAGGACAACCATCTACCCTTTTTAGCACCTTGTGAAGGAAGGAAGTGGAAGAAAATAGGTAAACATGATTTGGATTTTGTGAAAGTTATGGTCTGAAGGGTGTGTATAGCATATTGTTGAAACTGTTTTGCATTTTGCTGCTGTCATTCGTTCACAACTTCTACCATAACTTTACTGTAACTTCACTAAGTGGGTAACCTTTTGGATGAGATTTTCCATGACAGGTTTTGTGCCTCAAGTAATTCAGGGTTGTGGAAGGAGGAAAATAAATCCATGTATTTTTTTTCTGAGAACATGGTCAGGAAATAATGTGTTGTTCAAGTGATAGCTATTTCTTTTAGTAAGAAATGCTTAGTTTAAGTGTTAATGATTGATAGCTTAGTGATAATTTCTATTCAAAGAACACACTGGCATGTATTGGAGCACTTGAGATGTTTCTGTGGCATCGTCTTTGTCCGGGCTGTACATTTTGCTGTGCTTCTAAAAATCTGCTGTTCTTTTGGCCAAGAGGTATGATTCTGAAAAAAACCAAGTGGTTTGCAAGTGCTCAGTAGATACTGGTTGAATTTCACCACCTGAAGATTGCTAAAGATTTACCCAACACTAAGGCATGCTCTTGTTCTTAGAAATTAGCAGAACTCATTCCTGGAGTTGCTAATTTGATTGGTCCTGAATCTGAAAATGGAAACAGGGTGGTAATTCTTCTGTATTCCCACTGTCTCATCCTCTTACGTTCACTTACTTGTGTGCAAGAGGAAACTCTTCCTGACTCAAGTAAATAAAGGATAAAGAGTTGGGTGGGAAGAGCTTGTGAATAAGTACCTCAGATGGATGGTGAAAGTGGAGAAATGGTGTCTGACTATGGGACAAGAATAAAACCTGGATAGAGAAAGACTTGGGGCTGCAAGGTCTAATGGTGGGAAATACTCATTTGACTCTTTCCTGGTGAGGGTTAAGGATACAATAAGGATATGAACTGCAATATTCACCAACTGCAAAGTGTATTAGTGTATTGTTTGCCTGAAGCAATAACTTCTGAATGAGATGAGCAAGTTTTTTTTTCAGTCACAGCATGTTGTTTACTCTTTTATTATTACATATTTGTATAATTCATTACATTACTTAACTGTCAGCTGATTCAGCAGTATTTTTGCCTTGGAATCAGCCAATTTGCAGCATCTCTGTTCTGCAGTAGCCAGGAGCAGCTTTCTGTTCTCCAGCTTTTTCCACATATAGCAGTTAATTGACTTACTTTACGTTGCAGCCAGAGTACAGAGGAGTCGGTACTACACCTACAGTTGCCCTGGAGGGGTGTGCAGCCTCTAGGAAACAAGGTGTATGTCTCTCAGTGTGCAAGGGCCTAGCAGGGGCCATAGAGGTAGCAAACTATCTAGTTTATGCCCATAAGGGCAACTTGTGAAGAATAATGTGGAATAGGACAGGATTCACAGGGGCCTAGAGGAGAGCATCATAATAATAGCTTTTCCATGCAGATTCAAAAAGAGGCTGTCTTGATAGCTAGATTGTTCGCTTCTCTCTCTAACCAGAAGTTGCACAACTG
This sequence comes from Coracopsis vasa, assembly GCA_026283785.1. NCBI lineage: Eukaryota > Metazoa > Chordata > Aves > Psittaciformes > Psittacidae > Coracopsis > Coracopsis vasa. Next base: position 21,240 of record JANHGB010037610.1, read on the forward strand.
CTCATGGAAGCAATATGCATTTGCTGTGATCCACCAAGAGGGATTTCTTGGTTGCAGAAAGGTAGAGATTTTGGTCCATAGTTGTCTTATGTTAAAATTACATTTAAAATTACATCTTCAGGGCAGCACTCCAGTTAACACCACCAGCATCAATGAGTGTGGAGCAGTGAGGTGTACCATTCTTCAGAGTCTTGAGGAAGGAATCCAGAAATAAAGGCATGTAGTAATAAATACCCACAAAAGGGTGGCATAAAAAAAAAGCTACTATCTTGCCTGAGAGGAACAAACTGATGATCACTGGAAAAAGGTAGTCTGTTGAGGGGGAGCTGACCTGCCAGTGCAGAGTAGGAAGTGATTAGCAGGGCACATTAGTGATACACAAATGGTTTTATTGCACATTGAAGGTAAAGAAAAGCTTTTGATGTGTGTAAGGTAGTAATTAGGGAGAGACAATTGAGGGGATAGGTGTAACTGTTACACTGCTTGGGTTTTTTTCCCAGTAGTGTAACTTTGTAGAGCCACATAGATTCTTTGCTGAGTATGGTCCATATATGTAAAACCTCTCTCATTTATGTTATATAAACACCTTATCAAGAAGCTTCAAAAGGCATTGGGTGCTGCAATGAGAAACAGAGACATGATCAGTTATTACCCTGTCTAGTACTTACCCAGTGTGAGACATGATTTTGGGAACTGCTGTTTTGCAGAACCTGATGGTTACTCTTTGATCCTGCTGGAAATCTTTTACATAATTAGACAAAGAATAATTAAAGCTGTATCTAGCCAGATAATGTTGCCATGGTGCCAGGAAAGGGGCAAAATACATCCATTTAAGTTAGCCTTGTGTTGGACAACTGAAATCTTTATTGGCCCAGCAACTCATTTGCGTCAGGCATTCCTGTTTTGCTGACAGAAAGGCAGATCATTGCAAGGATGGTTTTCTGTGTCTTAAAGAACATGTGGAAAATATTAGCACTCAGAATAAAATGAGTCTTTAGGTTAGTTCTGATCTAACACTGTTTAAAGCATTGTCAGAGAAACTCATGCTAGCCAGAGTTTAATTGTAGGCAGTGCAGACTGTAGTGTTTCTGTAGTGGTACTCAGTGACACCAAATACCAAGATGTTTTACTATATAGTTGAATTTTATATTTTGAATGTAAATTTGATGCAATCTAAAAGTATCTGATTTGGACATATTGTGAGATTTTCAGGTTCTTGGTGGTACCAGTGTGAATGATGTGCTCAGTCAACATCATAAAATTTGCGTATCAGAAAAATCTGTAAATAATTGTAAACACTGTTTTTAGAGTGTCAACGGTGCTTCCTCTAGATCACTTTTATGAAAGCAAGAAGTGGTAACAACAGTTAGTATAGATTTGTCTTTCTGAATTCAGAATACTGTTAAAAATTGCTGCATCCTAGACAGTGTAAATCCTGGCAGGTTTGATATTTGAATGATTAATTCAAAGAATTATTAGAAGAAAGTAACTATGAATAAAACCTGTAAGTAAACAATTGGTAACTATACCAGAAGGTATTCAGCAGTATTGAAGGCTTCAGAATTTCTCTGTGTTGACAAAAAATAGAAGACACAAACATTTATGAGAAGTAACACATTTGAGTATAAAATAGTACCTAAATGTCTGATTTTTACAAAGTCCACACTTAGTGTAATCTTCTTAAAATTTTAATGTTTCTATCACTTTTTTCTTTTTAAAAATAATTTTCTGTCTTGAAGAACTATAAATATTCCAAAATTTACTCTATTAGTAGATTTGTGAGACAGTAAGAATAGAAATATGGCAATGGGAATTTGAAATCTGCCTTTAGATAATTTTAGATTATCAGAACATTAGCAATGGTTTGGTTGAAATGCTTCCATGATAATTTGTATTTTATATCTTTTACATGCATTTTAGCCATAACAAATGTGTTACAGTACTGAGCTGTCAGCATCAGTACCTTAAATGGTGTTCTCTAAAATACTTTTTGTAAAATTAACTTTCAGCCATGTAAACCAAACATCCCCAGAGGTTAAAGGATAATTTGTAAAATCTCATCCTGTTTATTTCTCAGGCTACTTTTAAGCAAAAAACACTAATTATGTCAAATTGCTTAGAGCAGCAACATTATTTACTTATGATGAAGCCAATATCTCTAACCTCATTTCATGAATATTGATTTAAACCTTTGGTTCCAGAGATAGTCCAAACAATTAATCTACTAAATCACTGTTTGAAGAAACTATAAAATCAATATATAATGAAATTTGACCTTGAGTACACCTGTTCAGAGGAAGTGGCTACCATAAATCCATTGTCATCACTTCTCAACTATTTGAGAGTCCAACTTTTTTAACAGTTTCTGAAGACTTAAAAATTGCATCCTTAAAAAATTAATTTCTCTATATTTGATTTTTTTTTTTTTTCTCTCCATGTTTCCCCCAAAGCTTTCTTGTTTTCTAAATCACATTCCGTGGATTGAATGGCCTTTCACTCCCGAAGAGGGAATAAGATGCATGCTTATCCAAAAGAGCTACAACTTTGTTAGCTTCTGTTAGGTGAAAGCAATTGTTATCATACTACAGGAAGGAAGGGGTTTGGCATGCTGCCCTAAACTTCTTTGGTGATATGCAGCAATCCTTAAAAAGAAGTACTGTAAGACATGGCATCCGTATTTCTCTTGCTTTCAGTTTTAACTTCATTTCCTGTGATTACACCATGGTTAAAGGATGTTGTCCAAAATACCTTTTACCTTTGTCTGGGGACTGTTGTTGTGGTGGGAAGATATGTAGAAGTGACACAAAATGAGAAATTAAGATATCTGAGTCTTACTGCAGTCTTCATCAGTGTATACATTCGTAAAACGCATTTATTGTAGAGCTTTTAGAAAGGCAGGTGAGCTCTACCTGCTACAGATATTAATGCAGAGGATTTTATGAAAAGCTGTGAGTTTTCTTCATGTACTCTGGATGCTTTCAAGGAGAAATGGAAGGGATCCAAAGCATAAAAATGAAGGTTTCTTTCTAAACAGACCTCTTGAAAGAGAATGGGACAAAGAGGAAAATAGATTGTCTAGGAGTAACCCTAGGTTTTGTATTTCTGATGTGGAATACAAACTATTTGGCTGTAGCACAATTATTCTTAAATATCAAAGAATTTTGGAACCACAGTTGTTGGGTTGGAAGATACCTTTAAAGACCACCTAGTCCAGCCGCCCTGCCATGGGCAGGGACACCTTCCGCCAGACCAGGCTGCTTAGAGCCCCATACAACTTGGCCTTGAACACTGCCAGGGATGGGGAGCAACAGCTCCTCTGGGCAACCTGTTCCAAATCTCTTATATCCAATCTAAACTTACCCTCTTCCAGTTTAAAAGTGTTGCGCCTTCTCCTATCACTACAGGCCTTAGTAAAAAGAATCTTTCTTCTAAGCCCCTTTTATATATTGAAAGGCTGCAATAAGGTCTCCCCAGAGCCTTCTTTTCCCCAGGCTGAACAACCCCAAGTCTCTCAGCTTTTCTTGACAGGAGAGGTGTTCCAGCCTCTGATCATTTTTGTGGGCATTCTCTGAAGCTGCTCTAATAGGTTCAGATTCCATAGGTGATTTTACTTCATGGACCTCCCTTAGTTTTACATGTTAATGATAAATAATGCCAATGGCATCTCTTCTCAAGGTTTGCTATCCGAGTCCCACAGGATGAACATTGCATAGAAGTATGGCCTACTGTATGCTGGATGGCAAAAAGAAGTCAACAAGGAGGAATTCTGTAGCCACATAAATGTCAGTGCTCTGCGTGTATTAATTCATTGGATTCTCTGAGGTCATCACTAGCATACTAGGAACTTTGAAGCAAAGTAATAAAACTTCTAAATATATAAAGCACATAAATGTGCTGAGCATTTCTAGTAGAAATTATAAATATCAGTAAAGGTTTCCTGAGGAATTCTTCTTCTTCTTAACTGGAAAACAGGTTTCTTTATTACTTGGTATGTGGTATAGTTGAAATTGAAAAGGTAGTTTTTCCCAAAACCTCTTCTGTTCCACCCTCAGAAATTCCTGTTTCAGTACACTTCCAGGGATTATAGAATTAGAAGATCTAATGCTGATACAGACTTTTTTGTCCATTTTATTTTAAAGAACAATGGCAGTATTTTTAATGGCATAATAATTTATACAGGATCTGATAATTTTGTAGAAAAATCACTCGGATGTGACTTCATTGAACAGTAAAACTTTTCTATAGCACAACAAAATCCTAACATAAAAGGACTTTTTTTTTTCTCTGAAAATAAGAAGTAACTTCAGATTTCTCATTGTCTTTTAGAAAGCTGAGTAACTTGTGATCCTTATTGCAGTGGCCTCTAAAATGATTAATAGAATTAAGGAAAAATGTAGGCTGTAGATAAAGGTTTTTGTTGGCAACAAAGCATTTTAAGAAAATGATGGATTAAACTTTATGTAAAAATATGACAGATCATGGTAACTGTTTTGTTATTTAAACAATTCATAAGAATGTTCTAATAATTTCTAGAATAGTAAATGCAGTCTTTAATGGTTTAAGCACATATTCAGAAATCATGGCTTCTACTTACATTATTTTACTACTGTTTTTCACAATAATGTCTCTGTTATTTCTATCAACTGGAAATAGAATGGATTGATTTATTTTGATGATGGAAAGGTTTATTTCTAATGATAAGCAGCTTTTTTGCAAAACTTGCTTTCTGCTAATGGAGTAATTACTCTGGTCTCTGTCCCATGGAAAGTGCTGTCTGGGTAGTTGAAGTTAGTAGAGCCTCATGCAGGTGCCACATCTGGCTTGATGGTTCTCCTAACTGTGTTTATACCTATATAGGAATGGTAAGTGTAAATATAGAGAGTAGTGTTGTGTAATGAATGCCATTTTCTTTGTAAATAATATCAGAAACCTTGTTGTGCTGCTTTTCCACTATTCCATTCCTTTTTCCACCTTCTGCCCTTCATTTTACTGACCACCAAGTGATTTATCCCACAGGAGTATCAGGATTCTGCAATATGTCTCTGTTGTTAAAAGCTGATGCTGAAACCCTGGTCATTTGCAATTCAGTAAAATACATTGTACAAAATTATCCAGAACATACATTGCCGTTTACCTCTCTAATTTTGCAGTGGAAATGCCTATGATTCAGCTTCTTTACTGTCAATCTTGGAAAATTAAAGTGATTATTTATTAAAGGTACCTTTTTCTTGCATAGCTGATTGGTAGAAATAACTATTATATGGAGTGTTTTTCCTTTATTTTAGTATCAGAGATGCAGGCTCTGGGACAGATTGCACGAAGAACACATTAACGCAGGACGAACAGTTCAGGTAAAGGTATTAAAATTACTTGTGAGATTAATGGAATTAAATCACATAGATAGTACTTGGTGCCCCAGGGATGGATATTCACAGAGACATATATTTGACAGCTAGATTTGACAAGTACATGGTGTTGCTTTAGTTCACTTAAAAGGCAGGGATTTTCTCATTGTGTCCTTTCAGGCAAATACAGTCAGAAATGTTTCAGGATTCTTGAATAAACAAAAGTTTGGAGACTGGTCTTTTGA